>BLXL01010569.1:0-21201 GCA_023170135.1 Acarapis woodi
TTGGCTGGTATACAACTATCTATAATTTTTTATTACCAATATATGTTTTTAGTAATTTTAATAATTTTCGAGTCATTTCTTTTTTTTTTTTTCGGTAAACTAGCCAATTTATCATATAAAATAGGATAGATCTAACTTGAAAGTTCATTATCTAATTTTGAATTTAGAGTAAGAAATTCGATTAATCAGCTTGGATGATGTTTTATTAGTATTAATCAACAAATAACCTACAAATGCCCACACTTTCAAATTTTATTGATTTCTTTCTTTGCAGCTATCAAAAAACACTAGCATTTGTTTGTGTGATGTCTTAGCTATTCAAGACAAAAAAAAATCGATCCAGAACTTATCGAATATTAAATCCTTGAAAATAAAGAATTAAAGAAATGTATTTAAAAAGGAGAAACAAAATCAATTTGTATTGCAAGGAAAGAATGGCAAGTGTAGATGAGATTTTTTTTTTCCTCAAAAAGGACATATTTTCAATATAACGATGTCATCTTTGAGTATTATTTGAACTATGTATCAAAGAATTGAAAACTTGAATAAAGAAATGGCTAGATTATGAAACAAGTAAAAAAAATTTCGTATGAAACGGACATTTTCAAAATATACAGGAATGATAGACCTGTACGCATGCTCATTTGTAAAAAATCGAACCTTTTCTTATTACGAGAAATGAATTCATTTATTTTGAAAGTAAAGTTTCGTAATTTTTAGAACGATGCCGCCTTGTCATTGGCGTTAAAGAGGCAAATGTGACATAGAGAGAATGAGCAAAAATTTGTTGTTTTTTGCAAACTGTGTTTAATACACACAGAACTATAGCGACTATAATTTTTATAAGTAAAAATGAATTAGAAATATATAGAACATACATAGTCAGAAAATTATAGATAGTTGTATACCAGCCAAGACTGTGAAAATTGAACACAGACTTTGTGATACAGTGTTTTTTTTTGTTTACAAAATTCTTAGCAAAAGAGAGCAGAGTATCACATTGTAAATGATTGAAAAAAAAATCGAAACCCTGTCTTTTAAAGCGATAGCTAAAAAAAAGAAAACGATGGTCATTGCCTAGGAAATAAAATATTTCCGTTTTTTAGCATACAAAATTTCGGTAAATATGGTCGACGGTTGTTGACTGATTGTATTTTACAATCAAATGGTCGTTCTTTGACGCAAACAAAGAAATTTTTTTAAACGCTTGAAAAATATGATATGCGTATGAAAATAGACTATTATGTAAAAATGAGAATAAAATGTTTGAAATTGACAAAAAGAATAACTTTTTTCTTCAAATTGAGATTCAATTCGAAAAAATATTTTAAAAAGTGTTAATTTTTTTTTATTCAGGAAAGGAAAAATCTATAATTTAGAAAAATTTTGTTATTTTTTTTAAGCATATCAATGATGGTAAAAAAATAAAAAACAAAAAATGGACATTAAAATAAAAAAAATGCATCTTCTCTCATTTTGTAATAATTTAGTCTTTCATTTTTAACATAATAATACATATTTTACATGATATTAAAGATAAAAAAAAATAGATACCTTCAACTGCTTGCTTTTAGTAAGTTAATAAAAAAGCTATAGAATATTTTTTTTCAAATCAAGAATGGTCATTCTGCTTTGCAATATTTTTTGTATGAAATTTTCCCAGATTTTTTTCACTAAATATTCTAAAAGAGTTTTTTTTTAAAGAAAATTACAAAAAACGGTGTGCATTCAACTCGTTTTTTATATACTTTTTCTTACTCATTGCAATTGAATATATAAGGCGTTATCGTACTTTAGTTTTTAGATGACCAATACGCGCATAACCTTAGTGTGCTGAATGAGTAGTACATTAATAAGATAAAAATTTTTTTTCTTTTTACACAAGCATCTTTTGTCAGAGATTTCGTAAAAGTAAAGAGTGAGATTTTCAATTGAATATAAGAGATTTCGAACATTATAGAAGATTTGTTTTTCTAGAAAATGTTTTCGTAATTTTGAGACTTTTTCTCGAGGTATACATTATTTTTACAATTCATCTTCGTTTCATTTCTTGTCATTTGCTTAGTTTTTGTCTTTAACCTATATAATATATAATATATAATATTTTTCCGTGCAATGTATATATCATACATTATTGATAAAATGTTATAAATTATATACAGAGCAAGAAAAAGTAAGGAAGGAGTATCTCACAAACTAAAAGTGATGTAAAATATAAATTAGACAGATAACTGAAAATAAAACTGTATATGTGGACTGATTGATATGATTGAAAAGCAATCCATTTAGACACATCAACAATTAAACTTATTCAATCTATATTCTTTTCCCTTTCCGTTTTTTTTTTCGTCAAAATAATGGCCACTTTTTAGAGTGAAGACGCAACGAAATTTTTAAACTTTTAAATTAGATTTTGTTTTTTTTTTACATTGAAATTAATTAGAAATTAGATTTTGGCGTTTTCAGAGTATCTATAATCTAGAATCCATAATAAAAAAAAACCATCATGATGTTTAAAAAAAAATAAATCAATTTTGTTTTTTTATAGATTAGATTTGTTTAAAGATATCGATAGAGTTAAGTAAATCTTTTTTTGAAGATTTTGCGAAGCAATACAAAATCTAAATCTTCTGAAAAAAATTCTTAATTGAAAAAATCTAATTTTTAGCCCGCTGAGAAGACTATCCTTAGTAATTTATTTTCTTTCTCAAGTTTTTATAGATTTTTCATTGAGAAATCCAATGTGTTTAGACAAAATGAAAATGATATAATCTCAGGCGGTGAAATATTCTAGTAATTTAATTTCATAATTCAAATAATAATAAGAAAATAATTTCGAGAATTAGTTGTTATGTTGTTGCTTTAAATAATGAAAATACATTGTAAAAAAAATAAGAGCGAAATACAGAAAAAAAATCGAAAAAGAGATAAATTCAGGCTTGTCAAACATATGATATTATTATGTAAAACTACAGAAATTCGCTCAAGAATTCAAAATATTAAATGAGATATGTTTCTATTTCTGATTTAACATATTTTTACTAATTGATTTTTTATAATTTTTTTAACTTTTTTGTTTAGGCGATGACGATTTATTAAGTTCTTCAAATATCTTGTAATTTACATCATATTCAAAATATCACAAATTAATTTTATTGAAGAAAAGTGTGACTTGCTTTAAGTTCAAATTACTTTTTTTCTAAGATTTTTCTACTTTATAAGCTATAGTTATAAAATCTTTTTATTAATCTATTAATTTTTTTTTTAGACATCAATTTTCTTATATCAAATTAAATATTCATTTTAAAAATTTTAATTTAATAATTATTAATAATAATCATTATCTTTTAAAAATTCATTTTTTTTAAATTATCTAGCATTAGATAAAAGTTCGTGCTCGGCTAAAAATTTTTTGTGGAAAGTATATTTTTCTATAAAGATTTTTCTATTGAAAAAATCCTTCTCAAAATGGCTTCTAGACGTTTCAAGATTCTTCAGTAAAGCACTTACTAATTTCGAGTAGATTAATTAAAAGTGTAACTTATGCCTTAAGGTCAAAATTTTAAAATTGATTGATTCAACATTCGAATAACTTGTGTGCATGATCAGTAAGATGGATGGGAAATTTTTTATGAAAAAATGATAAATTCGATTTTTTTAAAAAATATCAATCTTTTTTCTGAAATTCATGACTTTAATAACATACAAAATCATAGTATGGACACAGTTTCCTAAAATTGTTTTACCATTTAGACATCATATTTTTTTAATTAAAAAAAAACTCCGATAAAATCCAAAATACACTTACATTTTTCTGAACAAAGATCGAGCAGATTGAATGAAACTGTTCTAGAAAAATAGTGAAAGTTTAATATGTTTGATGATAGGAACCAAAATTATTTACGCCTTTAGGATTAGTTGATTCTTAGGAATTCAAGTCGTAGGAACCGGTGAAAGTGTAAACAAAATTCTTAATTCTTATCTTTAATACATGATCCTTAGTTTTCTTAGTTGTGTTTTAGGAACTTTGTTGGTGAAAAGGTAAAAATAGTATGATTAAATTGATTGCATTTTCGTTCAAATTAATTTCAATTTTTCAAAGTTGATAAAATTAATCATTTGAAATATGTACACTGATAGTGCTTTCTCTAAATTTCGCACACATATTATTATTATATTATGAAATAGCCAAAACGGATAAGTTTTAAATGGAAATAATAAATTGTCAAAACCGCAGATTCGAAATATTTTCGAAAAAAATTTCTTGCTAAGTTTTTATTTCTGTATATGTAAATTCTTTTCAGAATTTTTTTTTTTTTTGATAAAAATATATTTTTTAGATAGATAGAATTCGATAATTTTTTAGACCCGATTAAGCACAAAAAATTTTATTTATTTCTCAGAGAAAATGTAGAGTTAATAAGTTGTCATATAATCTTATAATTTTATGCAACATACATCAAATGTTTAAAGAAGATTTCAAATTCATACTGAGATGGTACTCCACTAAAACACGAAAAAGACGAAAAAATCAAAATAGTGATATTTTTATTTATTTTGAAATAAAAAAAGAAATTAGCTTTACTCTTCTCTTTTTCAAAACTTTAATTACTGAATTCTGGTATGTCTTGAGAACTAAATATACAGAATGTTTTATAGTATTCAATATTTGCTTTATTCAGTAAGATGAAAACACCCACGTAGTGTGTGGTAGATTATCTTGGTTTTATTAAGTACAAGTGAAAAATATAGTCGAAATTGGAAATTACATTTACAATGCTAGTAAATTCAAATAGATCAATAATTATTTTTCTTGAAAAAAAAAAGAAACAATGTTTGAAACCAACTGTTTTATCGGCTTTCGTAAATTGGTTCGTCGTACTTTCTGTTTTTACCGCTTCGTTTTATTTGTTAGGTTTACTAATATATTAAAATAATATATTATTTTGTTGTTTCGCACATATGCACAGATTGTTTAAGAAAATAAGGTTTTTAGTATTCATTAATTTCACAAGTCAAAAGCGAAGGAATATTGTTCAAAAAAATTGTAAGTGAATATATAAATCGTTAAAACTATATACATTTTCTTGATACGGCTACACAAATTTTTCATAATTCACTTAACGCGAACTTGGTCTGCACCTAAGCTCACATTTTTAGAAGATTTTTTCCGTAAACACAAAGACGAAGTGTTTTTTACCTTTTTTAGTGGAACACTTGTCACATCGGTCATTATACAATAATCAATCGAACCTTTGTATTCTTTTTCAGAGTCCGTGTGCAGCGGTCAGAAAGTAATTGAAGAATGGGTAAAAAAAAAAAATTTAATAGAAAGCTCTAAAAAGTATATATTTTTTTGCTATGTGCAAATCACACTCCTTTCCTTTGAGTTACTCAATTCAACTGCGCGTTGCCTAACGTACACACGGTAGAATTAAATGTTGACTATGTATAAGAATGAGGAGGATATGTATCTCATATGTACTCAGCTGGTCAGTTCGAACAAAAATGGGCCAAACCATAGGCTATAATACGAGTCGTTTGGAGGCAGCACATGATTATGAGCACTAAAAAATAAATTCAGCGACCAGGAAAATCCGATAACACATACAGCAAATTAAAATACGATGCGTTACATAGTTTTAGAAACAGTATTACATAGTTGAAAGTTTTTTTTTATTACTGGTCAAGCATCTCTTTCTCTCTCTCTCTTTTTGTATAAAAGAGCTAAGATCTTTAGATACTAAAAAATGAAACAGTATATCACTCGATCATCTTTTACTACTTTCAATATTAGAGTACTAGCATCCACAATGTAAAAAAAAAGGATGTTAAGAGAATGAATTCAAAAAAGTAGTGGGAGAGAGAGAGAGACTGTATTTAAAAAGATCTATGTGTTTAATGTAACAAAAGTTAGACAGTCCACTAAAATAAACAAAAATAAATTAGAAATAAAAGTGAATAACATAGGTGAGCAAACTTTATTTGGGCGAAATTATTTTCTATAGAACTAATATATAAAAATGTTTCGATTGATAGAGTTGCACTCTTTCGTTTCAGTTGATTTGAAAAACAATACCGCACGTTGTCTTAAGTTATTAAGAACTGTTTCGAGTATTAGAAAACATTCATAAAACATATACACACACACACACACACACACACACACATAAATATCTATTTTTAACATCATCACTAGTCAATTTAGACTACAAATTATAATTAAGCAAATAAAATGAAATCTTTAATTTCAAATTATCACCTAGTGTGTGGTGTGTCATAGTTGACTACAACTGGCTAACTGAGTTGGTCCAGAAAGTGTTGCCGTGTTTAGGTTTTTTAGTGATAGAATTTTTTACTATAATTCTTTTCAATCTTTTTTAGCCTGTGTATATGAGTATACTTTTTATATTTTTACTATTTTTACACATACATTACATATTATTTTTTACTATTTTTTCTAGGCAGCCACTCTGTGTGTTTTTTACAATGATGATGATGTATTCGTACATGTACACATAGTTGTGCCGCCACCATTACACGCTCTTATAACATCGAATACGCACACTCCATGATTTGGCCTTTAATATAGTGAAATGCTACGAATAAAAAAAATGCATCTACACTCGAATTTTCTTGTTATTATGTACTATTTTTGTATACATTTTATCGCTCCTGCAGACGGCAATCAACAAAACCTATTGCCATCGCAACCATTAGACAGTAACACTGGCAACCGCGATTTTCTACTCACTTTTTATTACCAGTTTCAAATGTCCGCCTCTGACCGTCGAACACAAATACTACATATCTTAGAATACAATAAACTTTATTCTTTATCAGCAACAATACGAGGCAAATAATTAAGGTATATCTCGGATTCAATATCAAGCATCTTAAATAAATTTCTTTTCTGTCATTTAAGATTTTATCTTTAGGACAAAAGTGAAACATTGCATAATAAAAGATCAAGGCTATTTATATACCAATTACAAAAATTTATGTATTGACCTCTTACGGAGTTCTGTTTTTTAGGCTTAATGTTTTATCTTCCTCATATTTAGTGAATATGCATTACATTAACCATTGTGTTACATATTAACTGAATTGTATAATAAAAAATCTATATATACATATATATATAATGCATTTTGTGACCTCTTTATATTCAAATATAATATTCTTTTTTATTCTTACATAATCATCAATTTAATAATACAATGTTTTCGTTTTTGATTTTGTTTATGAATATACACATTTGATTACAATGGTCCAGTGTGCAAATTTTTTCTCCTTTTCTCATTTTAGGTATTTCTCAGTTAAAACTCAATTAATTTTTTTATTGGTAAGATATTTAAATGAATATATTTGTTGTATTCTTCATTTAAATAAATTTAAAGAGAATAATTATAATTGCGTAATAATTAACACCGGACATTTTCTACTAAAATCGGTTAATTTGCAAGAGTTAAGGAAGGTAATATAAACAAAAATCTATTAGAAAAATCTGTTCTCTCTATTTATTTTTTAAAAAATAAAAGTAAATTTCATTTTTTACCTTTTTGTTCTTTGTATGCTAAAAATCATTATGATATAGGTGAGAGACGAAGTTCTAAATTTCTTAAATTTATTGTATGTGAATGTTGGTTTCTTTTTTTCTTGATTCAAATCCTCACGTTATCTATGATCTAATAGTATGCTTTTAAAATATTAATTCCATATTGAAAACTTTTTAAAATTTCGTTCATTCTATTAATAATGGCTAAATCGTAATAGTCTGACAAGCGAAAATTTCAAAAAATTAAAAAACCGATTTTATTTGATTTCCTAGGAAATCTTCTTTCAATTTTATTGTCAAAACTTTTGATACTTTCTTATATCTTTTTCCATTTTGAAGATTTCTTTTTCCCTTTTTCTCTTCATGAATCCAGACTAAAAACATTTTTTATAAAGGATTTTTTATTCGCAAAAAAAACATTCTTCTTTCTACTCAAATGCACCATCATCATCACTGACATTTGGTTGGAAAGTAAAGTATTTTGTTAAATCCAATGACCAACCAATGGTGTAAAAGCTCAAAACATGCTTGCAAACAGTACACACATTAGAACGAACTCGAATAGAATACTTTGAGAGAATATTAGACAGTGTAAAAGAAGTAAATATTAAATAGAATTGATTCGAATAAAAAAGCTTGCGGCTGTGACCGGTAAAATACACACGCAAAAAAATCGGCACTAGACCTCTTATGCAAACAACGTGCATTCGCTTTCTCTTATTATATACAGTTTAAAATGCGAATTCCATATTATGTAAGTAAGTCTATTAAGGTATTAAAAGAGAGACTTACTCGTCTTCTCCAAAAATTGCTATTTATAGAAATAGAGAAAGAGAGAGACAGAGTTCGAAAAGTATTACATATTGTGCAGTGAAGTGCCTGTGTGTGGCTCAAATAGAAACATTCAGTTGTATAACTCAAAAACAATGCCCGTCGCGTGCGTCCGGCAAGCAATAAAAAATAGTAAAAAATAAACCTTTGAATTGGGAAAGAGTGGTTCAAATGCTCACGTTGGATATTATGATACCCTATGCACAGTATGGACATTCGAACAGGAGAAAGAATTGCTCAACTGTGCATGTGTAGAAGCCCCTTTTTAATTTTTCAACTAAATTTCTATGCGTTGAGTGTATATTTGGATTTGTGGTAATAAATAATCATAACTAGCCCTTCATTTAGATTGTCTTTGAAGCATCGGTGATGGATAAAAATTATCGTGGAATATGGTTTGAGATATGGCATTAATTTTGTAGCTTTTTCTAGTCAGGCAAAAAAACGAAAACTTTAAAATTTATTTATGTGCTTTTACAAATCATCATTTCGATGATTTAAAATTTTTCTATTAGAATATTGGTCTTTTATCATTGTGTTCGTTTTGTGATTAGCAAACATTCTTTTTTCACCAAAAAAAAATCATCGTGTGTTCACATATGTAAAATTACTAAAAAATAATCACTTTTGTCAATGACCCTTTGTAAAACGAATCTTCATTTAAATTAATGTATGTGCAAACCGGTTCAAAATAGTTTTTCTCTAAAAATAGCCCTAAATATAGAACAAAATATTGCTAAAAAATTTTTGAATAAAAACAATTTGATCTCTTTGGCTATTAAGCTTCGTTCGTAGAATGAGTAGGTAACTGTTTTTTGCATGCGATTTTGCAACTAAATTTTTAGACACATATCGATGGAAAATAAACCTTTAAATATTTTTGATAATCAATAAAGTAAAAAGCAAAATTTTTTTCATTAACTATTTGGATTACAAGAAAGCGATTTTGATATTTATGCAACTAAATTTTTAAGCCACAGGGAGCTAAAAAAAGTTATGCGAGAAAAGTAAATTATAGTATAAATTATTTGCAGTCATGATAATTTTTAGAATTGTAATTTTTAGGTGGAAATAATTTTATATAAAATTTTCTTGAAATTCATAGCTGTAAATGAAAAAATTTTTGGAGCAATTAATCAGAATAATTTAATAAATTAAAATTAAATCTAAAATAAAGCTATCATTGTATTCAAAGAAAATATATTTTAAATTTCATTCTGCTTGTAGTTACACCCACCGTTATAGTTCTAAATATAAAGGGTTAGTTCTATGTGCATTTGAATGCACATAGCAGGTCAATATGGTCTTGCACATAGTTTTGGCACTGTAATTTTTTAATGTAATTTATTATTGTAAAAAATTTTATTTGTACCATTTTTTTAGTTTGTAAACTGTACATGTCGCAAATAGAATTAAACAAGTGGGCGTTCTTACTCCGTTCATTACTCTTTAACACAACATTACTCGTTTAGTACTTGTTTGTCCGATACTCATTTGTTAGGGTATAGTTGCAATATCAAGAGTATAAGCAAAAAAATTAAAGTTTTTTTTCTAAACTATCTGAACTATATTGAAAATTTTCGAGTTCCAAATTCTACTAAAGCTTTATAATATTGACATGAAAAATTTTTCTTCAATCGTTATCCCGTTATTTTTTTATAGAACTCTTTTCACTGATTACTTATAATACCTATATTAATAATGATGAGAATTCGTTGTGTTAATAGAGTTAATTTTTGCTATACCGGAAATCTATTCATTGAGTATGGCCTTTTTAGAAATTTTTGTTCAAAAAAAAATATCGTTTTGTTATTAAGTGTAAAATTATTCTAGACTATATGAAAATGCGTATTGTGCAAAATTCCATTCTCGAGAATTCATTAGTCTCGAAATCTTGATTCAAATAATGGAAAATTCATTTTTTCTTTTTGAGAAGTTTAAGCAAAGATGTAACGAGAAAATATGCGAATATATGCATATTATGCATTGTATATTAGAAAGAATTCGAGAAAAAATTAAAAAAAAACAAAGACCAAAAAGATAAATAGCAAACAACAGAACAATATTTCGTAAACGTTAAAATTATTTACATTGTTGTACATACAAAATTATTATTGATAATTCTATTATTTACTCTACATGAAGTGTGTGACTCACCTAAACTAATAAACGTAGCATCAAACTATGTTCATAAAACACAACTTGCTATAGATTTAAATTGAAACCACCCCATTCATACCAAATAAGAATGACCACTACTACATTTATTTTACTTTTTAATTCGAACTGCACGCATAATCATTAAACCAATTCACATACGTTTACTCAATACTACTCAAAAATAACAGTATAAAATTATTTTTTCTATATCATCATTTAAAATATATGTAATACATAATGATGAAAAATTGTCTACAATGGATAGTTGCAAGTATAAGACCTTAACTAACTTATGCAGGCACAAGTGCAATTTCGAGAAAAAAATTTTCTAACTCTTCAATATTTTGCTTCAAAAATTTAATGGTAAATATTACATTTAGATAATTTTTTTTTTTATTTATGAGGGGTAAAATTTTTTCATTTTCTTTATTCTCATCAATATATAAATTTTTACTACAGATTTTGACAAAAATTTATTTCCATGAATAAAATTAATAGAAACACCTATGTCTGCCAGCTAAAAATCTATTAAAATATTATAAAGGTGTTTGGGTTAATGTAAAATTCGCATTTCAAATCACATTTTTTGTTAGATAATATTTCATATATTATGTAACATTGAATGCTATATTTTGTTCTGAATAGGAAAAAAAAATTTCAATTCAAAATAAAACCTTGATATACTTTCAAGAAAAGTGGCGCCAGCTTGCAACATCAGTCGACGGTGTTGTGTAACATGTGTATTATTTATAATTTCTATAATTTATATTTACCGCATCAGAATTAAATCTCAAGTATTTAAAAAGGATATCGATTCTCCTCCCTCTCAATTTACAAAAATTAAAATCGGTTTGAAAAAAATTCGAAATTTTTGATTTATACTGATTATATTTAGTGAAAAAAATTTGGTGATAATGATCACTGGTTGATTTTAATCGGATGTAATAAATAAAATTCTTAATTATTTGGCGAGCTTTCTTATGACTGCATAGAATTTTTTTTTATTTGACTCATTTCTAAATTAAACAAAAATTCAAAATTAAAATCAGAGTTTGAATTTATTCAGACATTTTAAATATACTTTTTTTTCTATAATCGACAAAAACAATGAGTCTTGTTCGACCAAAACATTTGAGGATGCAACAAATAAACGGTTTTTGTTCTCAGAGATTAAAAAATGTGGCAGTTTGAAATGTGATTTACATTCTAAATAAAGGAGCAGAAGTAGATTCGTAAAATATATTATGTGCTTATATTGTAGATGATTTCTCTTTTTCTAGTTTACAGAATTAAAATCTATACGAATAAAATTTACTGATCTCTTGTTCTGGAATTGTGAATAGTGAAATATATATTATGACTATTAAAAGCATTCAAAACGATGAAAGTCGACATTGAATCTAATTTAATTAATTTCTCTTTAAGCATTTTGACTTTTGAGAAGTTAGAAAAATTTGGCGAATAGTCCATATGTGCATTAAATTGAGTCGAAATTCAAGCAAGAGAGAAAAAAGTATATGAATTAATAGAGTAAAAAATTCCAATCTAAAAATTGAACTTAAAAATCATTGTTAAATAACACGTAAGTCTATAGAACTAAGAATTTGTCACTATAATTAAATTCCTGTGTTTTTGATGTTGATAAAAATACGATATTAGATGGTTTTAGCGTAGAAAAAAAGGTAATTGACGTATAAATAATATAACAAGAAAAAAACCGAAAACAAAAGTCTTGTAGCTAGATAGAAATTCAGGGATTCAAAGTCAAAAAAGCGATTTTTAAGCAAAAAAGGCTATTTTTGGATATTTGAAGTACAAATCTCATAAAAAAAGAGGAATCGTTGCAGCAAACCAATATCTGAGCATCCAAGCACTCTAATGGTTGGTAAACTTGCAGTAAAATGAAGTTTTCTAACCGTAAAGATACCCCCTTGTTAATGTAGAATATTCAACAATTTAATAATAAATTCTACAATGCTTTGTGTTACATAATACCATAATAAAAATCGCCCTACGAAATTTTGGTTAACGCTAATAGAATATGGACAACAATAATAGCACAAGTTGGTGTGCAAAGTATAGATCTCACAAACGCTCAAAAGTGATTTAAAATTTTCAGAAAAAAAAGTTTTAAAATGGTTTTAAAATCTAAAAAAGGCTAGAGTGACGAAAAAGATCGAAAAACACTTCAGCCATGTTTTGAATGAATTTCGACTGTTGCTTTTAGTTGCCCAAAATAGAAATTTTGTCATTACTCGTTCGATCCTATTAAAATCAGTGTTTTTTTATTATTTATTTAAAACACTGGGTTTACTTTCATTTATAGAAATGTTATTTCAAAAAAATTATTTGCAAAAATGTAAAAAATCTACGTTCTTTACGACATACTTAGTATAATTACTATTAAACAATCAAAATATAAAATTTCTGTTAGTCAAGCAATTCAGTTCCAGAGTAATGGAGTAATTACAATATATTATATGCTTTTGTCCTTGCAANNGATCCTATTAAAATCAGTGTTTTTTTATTATTTATTTAAAACACTGGGTTTACTTTCATTTATAGAAATGTTATTTCAAAAAAATTATTTGCAAAAATGTAAAAAATCAAAGATGAAACACCTCATGTATATAAAAATATAATTATCGATTCGAATTATTGGCAAACCAGAAAATTTTTTCTGATTGATTTGCGTATGATTTCAATAATTAATATGTCACTGAATACAAAATATAATTCACTTCAAGAAATTTCAAAGTGATTAAACTTATTGAAGAAAATAAATATTTTAAATTCAAATACAAACATAAGAAAAAAGCAAAAAAAAAAAATTATAATTTATGAATAATAAAAGATTTCGAAACCTATTTTGCTATAAATGTATCACACAAAAAATTTAAAATTTAGAAAAAAAGGCAATATTAGAAAAACTGCAAATAATATAATATGCAATTTAGAATTCTGGGAAGCATATTTTTCAATATATTATAATCTTGTAATTGACCATTATGACAATCTTTTGAATGAAAAATTAACACAAGTGTTTTTTTTTTTAATTAAAATTTCTCGAATAAATAAAGAAATTAATATATAAAAAAAAGCATTTAGATACGGTATAAAAATAAAATTTATACATATAGAATTGTAGATGAAAATTTCACCAAGAAAAAATTCTCCGTTTAATTTAGAATAGGACTTTAATATTTGAATGCGATTAATTTAATTAGATAATCAAGTGCCGTATCACATTAGAGCTAAAATTTTATATTTTAAATATCATATTAAAAAATTGACTAACCTGAAATTACATATTTACTTCAAATTATTAGGACTAAATTAGTAGTAGGATTGTAAATTCATAAATCTCAATATCATCTTCAAAAGCCTAAAAGGTACTAAAAAATATTCACTGATCAAAATTTCTTTTCTCGAATCATTAATAAAATATCCAATGAGACTATATAATCGATTATTCATCAAATAATAATCATTCTTAATACTTGATCTATTTACATTATCTGGTTAGCATTCTATAGAGCTATTTATGTACAATTTAGAATGATATCTATTATTTACTTATTTATTTATATAGCAAACAATGTTAATTTCTTAAAGCTTTGAATTTCTTGCTTATCGTTTCGACAAGATATTTCAATGACATATAATCTTTTGTGCGCATTAATTTAGTAAACTATCTGAATAATTGACCTTGCCGTTTATAATTAATCTTAAATTCATAAAAATTTTGCACAATATACATCTTCTCATTACTGAAATTTATTAAATATTTTATTACACAATAACTTTTTGATTTATACTTTATGTTTCTTTAAGAAAATAGGTTTTATTATCGATTAAAATTGTTGCATATGTTTTTAAAATTTGAAGAAAATAAATTTTTAAATTATTGAAATAAAGTATTTATTTTCAAAATATACTAAAAATTAATATTGAATACGTTTGAACTAAAAAATTATGAATTTTTTACTTGTCATCAAAGCTTGATGACCCCATTCACGAATTTCGTATTTTAAAAAAATTTAATTTTGTAGTGAGTATGTAATTATTACTGATCCATTTGAATAAATAAAAATTAAATTATAAATACTAGATACATGCAAAAATAAAATTTGGAACAAGTTTCTCAATACTTTCAAAAGTATGTATTTTATAAAATTGAAATCACATAATATATGCAATTTAAAATAAATCAATAAAAGATTTTTTTTTGTTTTTTATTCTCAATTGAGAAATTTTTAAAATAAATTCAAATTCAATTTATCTAATTTTAAATGATGGAATTCGAAAATTCCCAACTGTAAAAAATTACTCGAATCGGTAAATCTGATTAAAACAAATAAAAATTTTAATAAGCATATTAATTTTATATTTTATAAATCTCTATAAATGTCATAATAAAAGAATTGACTTTTTACTATTTTTTATGATAATAGAATGGTTATATAAGTTTTAATTTAATTTAAGCTATGATTTTATTGTCCTTTTAAATTGATTCATCTAATTTAAATCAATATTTTAAGATTAGGATTTATTTTTCCGTAATTTATTCTCTGAATTCATTCAATTTTTTAATTATTAATCCATTTTCTAAATTTATAAAAATTTAATATAAATTTTTATTATCTAATTTGTGTGGAATAATTTAATTTGAAATAAAGCGAATATATAAATCAAAGTAATAAATTTGGCAAATTTTTTTTTGATTTTTCAAAATCTAAATTTTACTGGTTCAAAAATAAAATCTACGTTCTTTACGACATACTTAGTATAATTACTATTAAACAATCAAAATATAAAATTTACAGGAATGATAGCTGTCTTTTAAAAATTGTTTATATTAATGCGCAGTGAAAGCATGCATAGAGAGTAAACAACAACAATTTGAACATCAAAATTTTTCCAGACAGCAATTGACTATTAGATTGTCAATGTCCTGCTGTTATTTCAACGGCTAGAAAATTGTCTAAATGATATATAATTTATATAACTCAAAAAATAAAGTTGAATTTAGTAGTCGAATAGTTCTGAAGAAAACAGATGAACAACAGGTAGACATTTAGTTGTTGATTACTGATGATCCAGCAGTTCAAATTCAGCAAAATCTAGAAGACTGCTGGTGTGTGTCGAGATGATGTTCAGTTATTTGCAAATTGTGTAGATACAATGAGGTGAAAATCTACCAATGAAATCAATGTACATTATCTAGAAATAGAATACAATATATAAAATATATGAAACTAATTTTAAACAGGTTGTTCTAGTTTTTTTTCATTTTTTTTTTTTTTCAAATACTATTTTGTTCAATCCAGGTATCTTATATCATACATTTTTAAATACATCCAAAAAATTTCTTGGAATTTTTTTATCTCTTTGAAAATTGTTACATACAATGATTTAAAAATTAGTTTTGATTTTTTCAATGTCGATTTTACTCTTTTTGAATTCAAAGATTTGTAGTGTGGTATGTGATGATGAGAATAGTTATGAATAGATAAAGTAAGAGGGTAATCAGACAGAAAAATTTTAGGGAAAATTATAACTGTAGTCTGAAGAATAATTATCCGCATAACACATACAGACCACTTGTAGATGCTCTTGTCTAACAACATAGGTAGCACTCAAGCGAAATTCTTATACAATCATTCGTTTTATTAACTTAAAATAAGTCTTAGAACTTCTCAAGCCTAAATAACAGAATAAAAGAGAGAAACCGGTTATGGTCTGTGAAGAGGTTGTGAAATGAACGAGCATTCGATCAACTAAAGCAATTTTTGAGAGAATCCTACATTGTTTAATGATTTAGAAGTCAAGATTTTTAGATGAAAATCAGAGAAAGAGAGAAAAAAAGAGAAAGAAAGAAAAGCAAAGGATGTGAAAACTGCTTCACACACTTATTTGGAACTTTTTCAACTTAGAATTTCTCTTTCGTTTAATTTACTTGAAGATTCTAATATTCGTCTACACAAAACTACGTTATGAAAACAAACTATGTTGTTCCACTCCTGTGGGCATTTATCAAGAAAGCGAAGAAGAAAATCTTACTATTTTGAGCAAGCAACAAATCAAACTTTACTCTAAAAACTTTCACACAGATTTGCTGTTTGTAACTGTAAATAAAAGACCACATTATCAAATGCTGACTATCAAAAGCAAAAGTGGTGTAGCATTATGCATGTATATGCACTTTAAATATTTTGTGTGTACCAATTATACAAATGTACGCACCGAATTTTAGAGCAAAAAAGAACAAATTTCGTAAAATCTTAGTTTATCATTTCGTGCAATTCGTAAATCAACATGTTTTACTTGGGAGGAGTTTTACAAGAAAAGCTTCTTATCATCTAAAAAAATTAAAAATTTTTCAGAAAAAGAAAGGAAACTGGTTCAAATTTGTTTTCAAAAAACTTAGCCTAAGATCTAGTAGAAAAGAGAGGATGAAGCAAAGTTCAAGTACATTGACCTACTAGATTCTATGTTTTAAAATTTCTATTAAAGAGGTAGAAGAGTGGAAAAAAAATTATAAATCAAATTTATCGCTTATTCAACTAAGCACACTTACTTCTGAACATGGTCTAGTCATTAAGTTTTTATCTAGAATTAATGCTTAAACGAAATCTTAAGCTTTATAATATGCATATTATGCACGATAGAATCTTTCATCAAATTATAAAAAAGGACAGGCGATTGAAAGCGAAGATTGCATTCTGGTCATTACTTGATTCTTTTTTAAAGAACTTTGTTGTTTGAAATTTTTTTAGGTTTGAATGAATATTAATTTTTATTTTTAAAAACATTTTGAAAATCAGTTAATCATAAGAACCACAACACATTTAAAAAAAAAAGTATCAACATGAAGCAAAAATAATTCATATATTGTATTAAATTTATAAAAATGGATGAGAAATTAAGATGAAATAATATGTTTTTTGAAATTTAAGATAAAACCTAATTCTTTAGATTCGAAAATTTCGTTTTTCAGAAAATGTATTGCACGAAAATTTTATGCGAACAGACTGAAATTTTGAAATTCAGACTGGTAATTATTATTAAATTAGCAAGTAGATTATCAGTAAATATGAGTCAAATGCTATGATTTAGATCACAAAACCCCAAAGTCAAATTTGCAAGGACAAAAGCATATAATATATTGTAATTACTCCATTACTCTGGAACTGAATTGCTTGACTAACAGAAATTTTATGTATGTTTATCTAAAATTTTATACAGTATTTTAGTGAAAGGTGAGCAAGTTACGATTATTAAGTATACTCTTATCATGGTAATAAAATTTTGCTATAAATTCAAGTTCAAAATGATAATTCACTTTCTTGTGATCAATAACTTTTAATACAGTGTGTCAAATTCAAAACAATAAATAAAAAATTGATTAGTAAGATTGTTTTGAACACAAAAATAAATTGTTATTTATTTTAAAAGTGTATGAAATAGATAGAGTACAGGTAATAATCATAATCATTCAAATAGATTTGTAAATCAAGTTTATTTTTGTTAATTATTTATATATTTGAATAAAATTTTGTTATATCTTGATTTACCAATTAATCTAAACGAAAAAATAACCCAAAATAAAAAAGTTAAAATCAAAAAAAGAGAAAGTATCACCTTTACACATGCATTTGTTTATCTAATAAATAAGCTTTATCTTCACTCGGCGAGAAAAATGTGAAAATGCTTATCAAAAAGTAGATTTTCATTTTCTAATCTCTAGAACTTTAGTGAAAGTTTAAGAGCAAAAATACTGGTTTGAAGGCAGTATGATCATACCCATACATTTGTTAAAGGTTACAAGTACTAAGTTAGTAAGCTGGTAAATATAATTAAAAAATGTACAATTATCACGGCAATATAATGTATACAGGTAAAAAAATAGTAAAAATATTCTAAAAAAGTTAAATCAAATGAATATTACATCACAAGACTTAATGTTTTAATAAATTTTCTAAAAATGCTAAAAGTCACAAAATAGGATGTACGTCGTGCGCTGGCATACACTGCGTGTTTGTAGATCACACATAGAGAATGCAAACTGTGGCATTTGATACACAATATTATATTTTACGCACAAAATATCGTAATACTTTTTTAGCCGACTGAGTATTTTAAAAACATTTATCAAATGTTTATAAATTTTAAAACGTTGCGTCATGAAAAGAGAAGAATAAAGTAGATAAACATTTGAGTATAAAACGCTCTGAAATCTTATAATAGAACAGGTGATTCAAGGATGTTGAAAGTAAACTATGTATGTTTTACCTATTGACTTTTAGAGTTTACATATTGGTCTAAATGACTTTTGAGTTTACAAAAGTTTGCATTTTGAATTTGCCTGTGACTGCCATATGCATTACACATCATAGACTTGTTATCTGAGTAAATGTGATGAGGGCAAAAAATTTTTGTACATTTACTCACTTGCACTCTAAAATACTCTGCGTAAATAATACTAACTCACCGAGAGTCGTATTTTCGCTTTTCAAGCATCTAATTTTGAAGTAAAAATCAGATCCAAAATCTTTTTCTTCACTTTTTTGTGTATACCTGTTAGAAAAGTTTTACAAAATAACTAACAGAATAATTTTTAGAGAGAGGTAAAGTAAAAAATAGGAGATAGAGAAATAAAGCGCGTATCTGAGAAAATTTTTTCAAAATTTTTATTAAATAATATTTAACAAATAATTTTAGTACTTTTTTAAAAAAGGTATAAATATACTTAGTATAAATACGCACTTTTTTTCAAAAAAGTAGAGAAGTTAACTTAAAATCTCTGGATTTCTTAGTGTATCATATTAATTCATACCGAAAAAAAGACTGGCGTGATTTTTTTTTCTTACCTATTTAAAAAAAAAAAAAATTAAGAATTTATTATTAAAATTGTCTGCTCGTGCGCATTTTTACGATATTTCAAGTTAAGATTTGTGTATCTAAACTTTTGACAATTATTTACAATATAAAAAAATCTATACCCTATCTGTGATGAAAAAAAATCGCCTTCAAGTTATTGATTTAAAATTTTTTTAAATTTTATTTCGTTTAGTGAATTTTCAAATATCCAAATTTTTCAACTTGAAATTTTTGGCACATAAATAATTATGGAAATGAGTAAAATAAAAAACAAATCTTCTACTTCGAAAGCAAATCAATAAAAAATTTTTTTTTTCAAATTTAAATTTATTTTTATAATTTCGATTCCAGAAACAAGCCGAGAACATTATGATATATATTATGATACGTACCATGATATATATAGTATAAATATACAAGAAATATTTATGATTTAATAAGAAAAGCAAATTTTAAATTAATCTTTACATAGCTCGTATAACATTGATTTAGAATCATTGAATAAGTAGTTCATGTTTATGATCAAATCCCATATTATATAGAATTTCAATGATTTTTAGCATACGTCTGATGTCTCGTTTAAAATTTAAGCACAATAATTTCGATTGATAAAATCACTAAGTGAGTCAAAAACAAGGTTATGTAATTTATTGGTTTTTTATTCTTTCATTTGCTTATTATTTATTATATTTCAAATGCATACTCAGTTTATCGAATAAGATCATACATATTTGAAAAAGATAACGAATGTGGATTTTCGATAAGGATTAAAATTTCTAAATTATAGTTTTCAATTTGAGGCAGTTTTTAAAGTAAATTAATCTATGTGTGATCATAACGTCGCCCAGCAAGTAAGCGTTAGATTTTTAAAAAATATTTATTTAATGAATAAACTTTTAAATTTCTTATTCAAATATAATTGATCAAAAAGAATAAAATTTACTTAAAGATTCGATCCGATCAGCAAAAACAAATATTGGGTTTTGAAAAAAATGAATCGAATTAAATTGAATTTCCATAGTTTTTTTTTCGAATGAAAAACCAGGCATTCGTTGGACATCAAAAATCATTAATTTAAAATCTATTGAAACAGTATTAAATAAACGAGAAAACTTAAAAAGTCTGCAAAAATAGCTAATCACTTATTTTTTTTTTGCAATAGGCTGTAGATTTTATTGGAATTCGAAATCTAGGATGTTACGAATTCGAAGTGTGTTGTTTTTTTAGAAATTTCTTATTTACGATGCATCGTTATTTCGTAGTAATTTGAAACTATTTTAATCGATCATATGGTACTTAGAGAAATTAAAATAATGAACTTTCTACTCTAATTGAAACACGCATTTTTTGATAAAGTGTTTTTTTTTGAAATGAGAAAATTTTTTTTGGGTTAAAAATTATATGAAAATTAAATTTTTAAAAAATAGGAGTAAAACCAATATTTCTACTAATAAAATATTAAAAAAATATTCAAATAAACAATTCTGATTTATCATTGCAGATAGGTAATTCAAAATTTCGATTTCAATTTGAATATAATTACAATTTTTAACTAATAGTTACAAAAATTTTTTTAATTTTTCAACAAAGAAAAAATTTTACTTATCAATATATATATATTTCTTAATTTAGAATTTATGACATTGATTCATGTATTTTAGATTTATGATATAAAATTTTATTCGTATTATATAGAGCAGTTATAGATATTATTTTTATACAGTACATGATTTAAAATTATTTAGAATTAAAGCAGCATAATTATCTCG
>BLXL01010570.1:0-15595 GCA_023170135.1 Acarapis woodi
GAATCTAATAATGTCTCTTTTATTTCTATTTACAGCATGTTTCAATACAATAAACTCAAAAGAATAGGTTTTGGAGCGTTTGGTGCCTTACCTACCTTGTTAGAACTGAACTTAGAACATAATGAAATAATGGACATTAATTCCGGTTCACTAGGCGGATTAATATCTTTGAAATCACTATATTGTAGACATAATCGAATCAAAAGACTATTTCAAATACCTATTGCGTTAAACTATCTTTACTTGCAATATAATTATATCGAAGAATTACAATCATCATCATTTCCACCAATTAATTCTTTATTAGAATTATATTTAGATCATAACAAACTAAATTTAATCGAAGGATCTGCTTTTCAAGGTTTATTGACACTGCGTACACTATCACTCGGCTATAATAATTTCACCGAAGTTCCCGATTATTCATTGCAATCACTAACTTCACTTCAATACCTAAATTTCGAATCGAATAAAATTACTTATATACGAAACAAACAATTTGGACGATTGCCTGTGGTATTTGAGCTGAACCTTCAACGAAATCAAATTTCAAATGTTGAAGTTCAAGCATTTAATGGTTTGTTGCAACTGCTCAAACTAAATTTGAGCGAAAATAAAATAACCGAATTAAAGCCGGGTGTATTTGAAAGTTTAGTTTCACTTCATACTTTAGATTTGTCAAAAAATAAAATTTCATCCTTAGAGAATCGTACAAATGGAATTCTCACAGATCTTTTATCATTGGAAACTCTTCATTTATCACATAATCATATTTCATTTATCAAACCTACAACTTTTCCACGTTCACCGTATATTTCTTATAAATTAAAATATTTAGATTTAAGTTTCAATTTCGTTTCTCAAATTACGTCAATTTTCGATGACAGTTTGTCCACATTAGAATATCTAGATATGAGTCATAATGTGATTAATGAAATAGAACCTCTAGTTCTTGCAAATATAACTAACCTCAAATACATAGATTTCAGTCACAACCAGTTAAGAGCTTTGACTGGGAATACATTTACTGGTCTGAATAAATTAGAGGAGCTAAGATTAAATGATAATCAGATTATGGAATGTTTTATAGAAGAATTCAGATCCTTGAAAAACTTAAAATATCTAAATATTTCAAACAATTTGTTAGGCGGGGAAGACAAAGAAAAAGAAATAGTTTTTAAAGTTTTTGAAAAGCGAAAAAGAAAGTATGTGTTTCGATATGGATCAATAAACTCGTCATTTTCATCATTTAAACAAAGTGTGAATAGCTTAATTTTGTCTAAAATTTTTATTATTTCATTTTATCAATCTATTTTTTTTAAAATCATTTTGTAAATAATCTGAAAACTCATAGATAAGCAAAAATCTATTATTTTTTATTTACTTAATTTAAAAAAATAATAAAAATGTCGAAATTCAATAAAACATATTTGATTTAATTTATTTCAATTTTCAAATATAAAGCTTACTTCTTTAATTAATATTGGGTGAAATCGGAGATTATAAAACTAATTTTTTTCTTGGTGAAAATTACGAGAATTGAAGATGAAGATAATGATTTATATTACTTATCGACGTCCTCTTAACCACCAATGATGAGCATTATGGACACCTTTACGATTATTTATCGATAGAGAAATAAATAAGAAGCTGATCGTAAGATAAAAAAAGTGAATTAGCTTACCTAAATTAAAAAGCGGATCGTGATAATAGTGACCGCCATATAATCCGTAATAGCCATTTGCACTTGAGATGATTAAATAAGTTTGTAACGAAGCGATCAATAGAACAATCAAACACATATGAAAAAAAAAATTCATTTTAAAATGTTTTCAAACTTTTTTTTTGTGTAAAAATGTATTATTTTTATTAATAATTTACTTAAAATAATACTTAAAATAAAAGTTGAAAATAATTTGAGAAATTTGAAGACTTGATGTCAAATTTTTCTATTATTTCAAATATTCACTGCCAAAGCAAATAATGAAATAAAATTCAAATATTTTTTAATCCAAATTTTTATATAAATTATGAATTATATAGAAAATTTTATTCACTTCAATAATAAACTTGAATGATGAAAAATTTGTGTTGATTTCCAAATATAAAATCATTAATACTTTAAAACAATAAGCTTTTTATCAAAATAATTAATTTTTTTAAAATTCAATTATAGGCTTAGGTCACTGATTGCTATACTTTGAAAATGATAAGATAATAATTGATACTGTCAGTTCAGTTAAAATATATTGAATTTCAAATAAATAAACAAAAACATATTTTTATTAAAATTCATATCAATTTCTTTAGGCTTCACAATACTCAAAAGAGCATTTATGAGCTACAAGTCATATTTAAATGTCAATAAGTAAGGTCGTGATTGTCCAGTTCACCGTGAAATTTTGAAGTTTCCATAAAAATAATGAATTTGCAAATCAGTAAAAAAGGATTATTTCGGCCTTCAACCATGAATTTAAAACGGACATGCGAACTAATTTTGTCATGTGTAAATTATGAATTATATATTAAAACTATAAATTTCAAAAAAACACAAAAACTACATTCCTTACCCTAAGAAAATCATTTTTTACGCGAAATCGAAATAAAATTTAACATAAATACAAAACTGCTTTACAAGTAATTCATGTCTGCTCATTTTAGAAAAAAATAGTATGGCATAAATTTACAAAACTATATACACAATCGAAAAATTTAGAAATGTAACATAAATATATTAAATTTTTGATAATAAAAAATTCTTCTGACAGCATTAATTAAAATGAACTATTGTAAAATAGAAACCTGATTATAGCTTTTATCGACTTGAAAAATTAAATTTAGTGAGGTAAGGAAAATTGATTTTGTACATAAAAAAAATCATTTTTAATCTTTTTAAATGAAAATTTCGTTACCGCACTCAACATCGTCGGGCCATTCTAACGAATCTTTGGTTGATTGATCACTTGGATGATTAAATGACCGTATGACATGCATCGTTTGTTGTTGGCCTAAAGGCATACCAAAACAAAAATTAAAACTTTAAACAAGCTCAAAAAAAACATGAGTTTAAAATGAATAAACAGATAATTTTTTTATAAATTTATAAATTGAGTTCAACAAAGTATATTTTAAATTATATGATTTTAATTTAAAAAAAAAAATTTCCTACCTATATTATTAATTAAATTAATGCCGTTCGAACAGTCAGATATTGTATTTTGATTTTCAAAAACTAATTTGAATTAAGATGAAAAACAATGAGTTCAGTAGAATTTAAAAAAACATTTGATTTTCAAATGTAAATACAAATATGTGCTTAAACATTAATTTTTAATAATAATAATTCAGGTAAACTTACACTTCACATTAAACGTATCTATGATATTCTTATGCCTTTTGTTTGACTTTTTTTTCTCATTTTGTAATGCAAGTGCTAACCAATTTACTTTTTCATTTCTAAATGATATTTAAGAAATTAATTATTTGAGGTTAGAAATTCAGTAAATTCATGCAACTTACTCAGAACCAAAATTGAAATAAAATTCTACTTTTTTATTTGCATAATTACAAAGAAAAACAAGTTTAATCAAATTTTTAAAATTTTCCCACATTTTTGCATTTATATTTAATCGATTTTCCTCAATTGGTCTAACATCGTAAATTTCGACGGAATTTCGATTGCAAAAATCAATAACATTATAAATGTCGTCGCTGGATAAAAAAATAAGAAAATGATTAAACTTTGTTGCAAGCAGAAGTGCATCATTTTAGATTATTAATTGCTATCAAAAGTAATAATTTATTTATAATCACTCAAGATCACCTTTTCTTTTTGACGATTACAATCAAATCACTTAGCAATATGATAGAAACATTTGATTTTGACCAATTCGGTGTTCTAAACGATCCAATTAATGTGGTTGATTGAATTTCTTGCTTAATTTTAGTTGCGTCACAAATATTGATTAGCCAGCGAGGTGTGCATAAAGTAGGTAGTGATTTGATATTAGTGAACTTGAGTTTAGGAATGAGCTCTTCATATTGTTCGTATTGTTTGGCGGCTGCATTGCATAAAGTTACAATTTCATTGCATGTTCGGAGACAATCTTGGGTCAGTTGATACGTTTCACATTGCGGATCGGTACGATTAAGAATCGCTTCAATTAATAATGGATAACGTGTGATTCGTTGAACGGGTAAGAGTAAAAATGAATGCAAAGACAATCCCTGACATTTGGCATCAGATTCAAGTAAACGTAAAATACCATTGAATTTTGGTTTGTCTTGAAGTTGTTTAAGTGTGCGTTCTTGACGTTTTTTGAATCTACAATATTTCATATAAACTTGAAATTTTTTCAGTGCAAACTTGTGGATTATATTGCAAAATGTTTGAATATTTACACTTTCGAGCCAACGTCGTTCTAGTTCAATAAATAAGTCGTTAGATACTTTGACTACATCAGAAATATTAGAAAATAAGTCTTCTTTCTTTCGTGCATCTATAATATTAGAATCACAAAAGAACGTATTCATATAAAAATGTTTTATAAGCACATTAAGACTACGTAGGTAGCTGGCTTCTGATGCAATAAGTTCAAAGTGTGCTTCTTGAAGCTGTCGTTGTTTGAGATCTAATTTTTCAAGAATACCACTTTCTCGCACTAATGGGACTTCAACCCAATAAACTTTTTGATTTCCAGATACCAACTCCATTAAACTTGTTGAACTATCCTTGCCTATAGATGGTCTGTTTATAATTTGATGATTATTATTGATAAATGAAGGTTTGGCTAGTTTAATTGATAATTTATTATGTAATCGACTATTGTTCACAGAATTTGAACAATCCGATTGAGACCATAAGCCACCTTTTCTTTTCATAACTTTGTTGAAGGAATATCGTAATGATTTTAAATCAAATGCATTGAATACATTTTCTTCTTCTGTTCCATTATTTTTCAGCTCGTGCGTCGATAATAGGCCATAATTCTCTTTAATATATTGTTCAGCTACTTTTTTGGCTAAAACTTGATTATTCAAAAAATAAATTTGATCATCTTGATGGCTATCAGTCGTCAAATTATTAGATGAAGTAGTGGATGAATTGATGTTGATTTCTATTTGATTGGCGTTCGATTGCTGCTGCTGATTACGATTATTATTCTTTTGATTGAATGATTTACGATTTTTAAAACTCGCTCGTGGCGATGAACTACGTGATCTAGACTTAATCAAAAATTGACTCAAATTTTTAATATTCTCATTGAGTTCGGGTGAAAGATCTTTAGACTTCGACTTTGTAACTAAACTCTTATCGGCCAATGAATAAGCCGAATTTAACCTATTCATTGGTTTATTTATAAAATGATCATTGTCACTATTTTTTGTAGACTCATTCAATTCAAAATTTGATCTTAGACTATGACGTTCAAAATCATAACCTTGCTCATTTGACGAATCATCATCATCACTAGTTTCTTCGTCATCTTGAAATGTAGACAAATAGTAAGATGACTTAGATTTTAACGAAAGTGGCTTTTCATCTACATCGTAATATTGTATTATATTATTGCTCAATACATAGGGTTTATCATTTCTAGCGTTCGAATTGGGTATTCGCCCATTTTGATTCGATTTAGTCTCGAACAAATTGGCATAACTATAGAATTTTTTTGAATTTGCTAAATTTCCGAGCTTTAGTTTTTTATCATCATTCATTATGTATTCTTTTCAATTTATCTTTCTATTTTCATTTTCGCTTGATTCCATAAATTTTTTCGTAACCTTTTGTCAATTTTCCAGTGCTAATTGTCTTATTTTACTCGTAAATTAAATATTCCAGATGATAATTTTTATGGTATCTTATAGAATTCACAATGTATTTAATGTGACGTCTTTGATAATCAAACTTTTAAAATGTTTGTCATAAAACTATTGGAAAAAAAAAAAAATTTCTTTTTAAATTGAAAATTTTTTTCATATTTTTTAGAATACTTAATTAGCTTTTCTTTTTTTTTTCTTTTATTCACTTCAAAGATTGGAAGAAAAGAAAAATAATTTTTTTAATAATTCAATTAAACGTTCAGTAAAATTTTCTCATATTAATTTAAAATCTAAATTGTTTTGACGACTGAATAACTTGTCTCAATCAGGCACAAGTCCCATCAACTTATGATGTGACGCGCATCATCAGTGTATATTTTTGTTATTTTTATTAATTTAGAGCAAAATAAAAGATAATTTTGTGAATAGTTATTTAATATATTTGAAGAACAGATGCTGCAAATTATTCTAATTTCATACTTGTATTTTTTTATGATTGTTCGACTATCGAAACATTAAGTTGTGCACATGCTCTACTATTAATCAAATAAACTTGAACAATTTCTGATTTTTTATATTGTCATTATTTAGTGATCCTTTATTTAGGTTAAAAATGTTAAGTTACATAAAAAAATTTTCAAAATTAAAAATTTTTTTTTTATATTTCCCAATTCGAAAAACTTTTTAGAGAACTATCATTAATTTTTATAATAATTGTGAAAAGATTATTTATCTAATTATTAATACCTTAAATATATAAATCTATTATTGAAATTTTTCGAGGCAGATTTTTTTATCTGTTTCAAAATTCGAAAAACTTTTATTTTCACATTCTTATAGATTTATTTAATTGAATTTCTAGATCAATGTGAAATTTTAATGAAATTTTAATTTATTCACACTAGCAAGACATTAATACAATCACAATTTTTTAACACTGAAATATTTTATCTAAAAATGAAACTCAAATGATTTTGGGAACCAAATAAAACATCTACTTATGAAAGTTGGAAAATCAGGTGATAAAAAAATTTTCTGAGTTCAATCAAGAGCTGAGCTATGATGCAAATCAACTTATTTGACATAAAATTTCTAATAATTTTAACAATTCAGGTAATGCAAAGATTATCATAAGTTTTTTTGAAGCTAATAAAAAATAATAACATTTGCGATATCGTTATTATTTAAGTCGATTCTTAAATTTTATAACAATATAATGATTTGTTTTTAATAATATTTAATAATCATCACAAAAAAGAAGATGTGTAGCGGTAATGCAGAAAAATAATCAACAGATTCTTAGCTAAATATATTTTATTTGCACACATTAAAAAAAATTTTTCTTTATGAATATAAAGAATCTATAGTTTATTTTTTTTTCTTCCTAATCGTTTATATTGTATCAAGTGCTAAAAAAGCGCAACAGAAATATGATATTTAAAATAAAAAGATATTAATTTTATCAATTTTCGAATATTTTTTTAAATTTATTGCATTAAATTCCATTGGTCCAATCATTTCAAGTCTTATTGATAATCATAATATTAAGTTTACCTAATTTTGATTGCTTTCAATTTATAAATTTTATTTCGAATTGAATAATAAAATTTTATAAATAAATAAAAAATCATTGAAAAAATTTATTTGGACTTATCAAATTTAATAATATTGGTTAAAGAACTACGAATTTATGATTTTTTACGAAAATTTCTTCAAATATCTCAGATTGTCTTGAGTTATGTTAATCTCATTGTTTTAAATTTGAAAAAAAAATTAATAAAATTATTCAAATAATTTCTAAGTAATTTTTATCGAATTTTTTAATTATAATTCTTAAATCATTTGAGACTAAATATTCAACTTGGATTTTGTATAATTAGTTGGGCTGAACAAAATAATAATTAATAAATTTTTTGATTCAATCCAATAACAATAGCAAAAAAATAAAAAATAACTTAACACAATGCCTTATATCGACTAATAAAATAGTAAAAAAAATAAATAAATAAATAAAATAAAAAATTTCAAAAGTTTGAAAAATGATAATAATATTCGAAAAAAATCACTGAATCGAAATTCATAGAATCACACTCATAAATTGGATTCATTAACTTTCAATAAATTTATTTAAATTTGTAATCTAAAGACTTAACCCTTTACGACACGCAAAGAAATTATTGAAAAAAAATTCTTATCATTTAGTGGACAAAACTAATTGGAATTGAAAAAAAAATTCCATCGAATGACAGATATAGTTTATTTAAACAGAAAACACATTTCCATTAATTTACAAAATAAATAAAAAATTTATTCAATCTTATTAAAAATATCAAAAAAATTATTCAAGATGAATATAACATGATTAAATATCAGAACACAAAATATAATATTACGTAGGAATTCAAATTTTAAAAAATTATAATCAAAAACTGAATTCGACACTTTCAAAGTATTTGAATTTTCATATGTTTAAAAATTTTTTATAAAGAATAAAAATACTTTTTTTCGCTTCAAATTTTCAACTTCCGTTTGAAATGAAAAGATATGAATTCGTATTTGAATGTGTAAATGATAAAAATAAAATTCTTCTAACGTTATTTTTTTAAGATATTCAAACTTAAAAAATTAAATTTATCACTCAGTCACGGTCAGTGAGTCATTCTTTCAACATAATAAAATTAGAAAATTCTTCTTAAAAATAAATTGCATGAATTCAAAAATAATTGTTCATATTTTTTCAAATCATGATGTTACTTTGATAAATTTCAAAAAGTATTGATTCTAATGTATGCACTTTTTTCTAGCCCTCACATTAAGTTTACAAACAATAAAGTTATTTTTTTCAAATTTTTAAAATTAATAATTATGAAAAAGAATTTTTTTACGAGTAGTATATGAGAAAAAATTCATTGAATATTTACCGATAATTATTTGAGAAAAAAATTTATTTTGAATAAAAATAATTATAAAATAGTATCACACCTTAAAAATTAAATCCATAATAAAAATATTTCAAGTGACAATTCAGTTCTTGCTCTAAATATAAAAAAATTTTTCATGAAGCGATGCTGAATAAAATGCATCTTTTATTAATTATTAAATTCAGAATTTCAATGAAACACTCATCGAGATATAGATGATTAGACAATTGAATTTTTAAAATTATTAAGATTTCACACAAAGATTTTTGAGATAAATTTCAAGAGAACGAAAAGTAATATAAAGGGATGATTTTTTTGATTTTTTTATTCTGAAAATAATGGAAGTAGAAATTCAACATAGGACAGAAAATAAGAAAATTCTTCAAGGAGTCGGGCATCTATTACTAACATTATTCTTTTTTAATTAAGAAATGTTCAGGAACGCCATAATTGAAATTTTAATAACATAAAATCGCACAGAAAGAGAACGTATAACACTTACATATTAAGTATTGCAAGTAATTATTCATTATAACTTCATTGAAGAATAAATACTTTTAAATTAATTAAACTAATTTAAGTAGCGAGTTTGAGCATACACGCGAATTTCATTAAATTTGTAAATATTGCAATCAAATTCATCAATGCATCATTAAAAATCAGGTGAAATTTTAAATAAACGAGTTAATAATTAAAATTTAGTTCAAACCAATTCAAACCATGTACATTTATTTTTATTGATAACAGGATCAATAATAGAAAATTAATACACAAAAAAATAATTTTGAAAAAGATTTTATAGTCTTAAATATCTAATTTTATGCAATCTATCGATATCAATCCTTAATTCTATTTCTAAAAAAATATTTAAATTAAATGTAAAAAATTAATACAGAATTACTCGATATAAGTAATATATCTTCATTAAATTTCGATACTAATTAGCAAATATTTGTCTATTTATGCATGCTCGAATGTAATAGATAATATAAGAATCAGAATAACATTAACTGAGATTGTCAGTATTTTATTATAAATCAGAAATTTCATTTAAAATATTAGCTTAAAAACTTATCTTTTGAAGAACAAATAAAAATTTTCTGAAAAATGGCAAAAATTTTAAAATTTTTAGTCAAATATTTATAAAATAATCATCCAAGATTATTCGCCAGTAGTAATGTTAGAATATTAACACTTCAACGTATCTATTAAAAAATAAAACTTGAATTTCGTGATATTTTATTTAAAGATGTTTTTGCAAAATTTATATGAAGTCAAAGATATAGCTCATAAAAAAGAGCTTTTAATTTTTTTGTGCTTTCAAGAATATTTGTAATCAACTATTCGAAAATTTAGAGTTTTGAAGCATAAATTAAAAATTCTTTTCTTTTATGAAATTAAATTTTGAGAATTTCAAATCTATTTTGTTTTTTTTTTAATTTAGTAAAATTAATAAATGAAAAAATTTTTAGTTTTTGAAATTTATTAAGCTATGATCGAATTAAAATTACGATTTGCCATACCATTTATACATTGATAAACTTTTTATGCATAACAAAAATATCAACTAAAAAATTAAAAAAAAATTAAAAAATAAGCGAAATAGTAGTGAAGAATATTTTTTTACCATAATTACTAATTATTAATTAATAAATAAACTTTATTTGTTAGTTCAAACTAAATAAGAGGATGAAAATTATTCAAACTAGATACTTTTATTTATGGCACATTCTCTATAGAAAAATTAAAATTGGTAATTGAGTTATTAATTGCTGAAATTTTTTTTTCATTTTTTTTAATTAGAATAGAAAGAATTAAAATAATATATTAAATTTTTCTTAAATTAATAAATCATAAGAATATCTAATTTTTATAATATATCAATAATCAAAGTCAATGGTGTATTAATATGATTGGAACATTCCATGAATTTTATATTCATTAAAATATAAGCAGCAACCGCTACAAACGATGATGATTAGTTATGAACTTGAAAATTCGCTATAAAAATTATTTCATACGATATTAAAATCGATTGCTAATTTTCGAAATTATTTATCCTTAATTAATAATATTCACTTTAAATTGAAAGTTTATGAATTTCTGGGTCTTCATTATCAAACATGCATGTGAATTTAATAAAAATTTTTTTTGTATTGAATTTTTTAAATGACACGTAGGCGGTAAAAATACAAAATGCAATAAATCCGCAAAAATAATCATATCCTTAGTAAATGTGTTTTTATTTGACATTTTAAGATCTATCTACTTGAAAAAAAAATTGTGTTTTATATTCATAAATGAAAATTATTGATAGTTAAATTTAAGGTAAGAGAGTAAATCAGTCTTTTAATAAGTTAATGACTTATCATTTATTTCCTGCATATTATACAATAATTTTTTAAAACTCAGTTATTCTGACAGCATGGTAATTTAAATAAACTATGGGACTAATTGTTCGAATGAAATTTGATATTATAAGAATCAAAACAGATAAAAATGAATTCTAACGCTTTCATAATAGATGAAAATCAAAAATCAATGACAAAAAAATTATTCGAAAAAATTTTTTTTTTAATTTAAACTTAAATGCTCTTCTTCTAAAAACTATAAATTTTTTAGTTTTTATTAGTGTAGGTCAAATTATTCTAGAAATTTTTTGTCGATAAATTTTTGAATTAATAATTTATTTTTCAATTTATTAACTATTTTAATTACCTGTTCAAATGGGATTTGTGACTTATCGATATTTATAATTATCAAATTACCAGCAAACTCAAAAATTTTCCAAATGACGATAATTTGAATTAAAAATGACAATAAGTTTTTGAAATGTTTGAAGTCTTTTGCATTGCATGTTTGATTTAGTGTACAGTCTAAAAGCAAAAATAAAATCAGTCTAGAATAACTCTTACCTTTAGCAATATTTATCTGTGATAGATTAATGATGAAATAATTTTTACTAATTGCGTTGCTAATCGATGCGTTTGGAAAATAATATGAAATAAGAATGAAATCAATTATTTGCTGAAAAACTAAACGGACTAAATAATTTTTATACAAATAAGAATACAATTCAATTGTTCGGATTCAAAGATGAATACATAATTGAAAATAGTTATATGTAGTTAAAGGTGAAAAAAAAAAATTTCTGGATATTAATTTATGAAAATGAGAAATTTATGTTGGCCAAAAATTTAAGTAGTACGAGTTTTAAAAATAATTGAAAAAAAAAAATTAATTTTTAATAAATGACTAAAAATCAATTTTTTTTGTAAAATACCAACTCTTTTTCAAACATTTCACAAAAAAAAAACTTGAGAATCCAATTCAAAAAAACCTAGTGCTGTTTTTATTTATATTTTTTTCTTATTATTTTTGTGTTGTATTTTTAGAATCATAAATCATAGGAAATAAAACATGCGATGATTTATTTTAACGAATTTATTCTTGGATTTTCTAATTTTTTGTCTAATCAATCAAATAATAAACGCAAAATAAGCACACTTTTATTCAAAAATCGTAAATAAATTATTTTTGAAGATAATAGCAAGAAAATTTATCAATCACAAACAAGAATTCTAGAACCTTAATTGAATTTAGAAATATGAGCACAAGAATTACCAAAACAATTTAGAATTTTTTTTTTTTTTCAAACCTTTAGTTCTCAAACAAAACTACAAATTGATAAGTAAAATCAGTTGATTGAAAAAGTAGACAAATTGGTCTCATATTTCCAAATAGCGGCAATAAAAATAAAATTTACTAGTACTTCTTGTAATATTTATTATATATATTTGTGAAGAAAAATTAATAAGGATTCTATTTCAAATAAATTTTAGTCTATATTTAGTATACAAACAATTCAATGTAAAATTTAGCACCATATAAAATAGAATACAACTTCAATCAATCTATTAATAATTTACACTATTTATCTGATTATAGACATTAATTTCATAATTGTTTACACTTACCTGTTCCATTCACAAGTAATCGAACTTTACATGAACAACAATTTTATAAATATTACCTTATCGATTAAATTGAGGTCGAATTATATTGCTGATTTTTATTCGACTTCTCATATTTAAATTATTGTCCTTTAATCATTTTCATTACTTTTTAATAACTTTTAAATTGAGAGAAAAAACACGACTTCTGTTTACCATCAAAGTTTAATGTATTTTAAAAACCATAAATTGTAAACAAAAGTTTTAAAATTTTAAGCGCTAAAATTTGAAATTTGTGATTAGGTTTTCACAAATTTCCAAGAAACGGCTTAATTTTTCTACAATAAAATTTTTTTCAAATTATTTCTGTTAGACAGGATTTGTATTTGATTACTACAAATGAGATTTCCTAATAACAGTATTTCAAACGTAATATATTTCAAATTTCAATTAATAAATATTTGAAAAATAATTGTTGTATCATTGGAAAAAAAATTAAATTAAAAAAGTAAAAATGGAATTTTTGATGCGATAATGTGATCTAAATTTTTGTGCTTTACGAATAAAATATAAAAAATAAGTTATTAGCAAAAAAGAAAATTAATGATAAAGTGAAATGAGAGAATTAAATGGCAATTAAATTGTAAACTTAACTAATTGCTACTTTTAGCCAAGGTATTTCTTCTGACAGTGGCTACCCAGAGCACTATATAGATGTAACGGATTGTAAATTAATTTTAAAGACCATTATAAATTCAATTATTTTGAAACCATTATGATTTTAAAAAACTTTTATAAATCAGTGTATCATCTAGTTATGATTAATAAATTTAAATACATTTTTATTGAAAACAAAATTCACAAGTTAAAAGAAAATATGCTATAACAGAAATCGTACAAATAAAACTTAAATTATATTTTAAAAGTTATAATCTTAATCACTCTGATTGTATGTATGTTTATTATTGTTTATTCATTTTTTTAGATTATGTTTGTTTTCAACAATAAATCAGTAATAAAAGGTTGTATCAAGATTTTTTTTTCTTTGTTGCTAAATTCTTATTATTACTGTGATTGCACTTTATCAATATTAGTTCGTTCTGCTTTATTAAATTAAATTTTTTGTGTCTGTTAGAATTTCAATCAATCTGTGAACATGACATATTATTTCAACATTCTAATACTTCTTTTGAATCCAAAATATATAAACTAAATTAAATAACCAAAATAAAAAATTTCAAACTATTCGTTCAGATCTGCATAATGGTCCCAAACCTATAAATCCCTATAGTATATATTCCAATCAAAATCAAAAATTTGTACAATAAATTATTATTAGATTAAACCTCTAACTACTTTTTCCCATTGATTTTCGATTTATCAGGTGTTTCAGATAATGGTGATTTTTTACTCAATTTAGGTGGCGCAGAGATGATAGATTTAATATTACTTGAAGAGGCTTGTAGTGATGAATATGAGCGTTGCAATTTGTTTTTTGAACGGCTTTTTGATGGTAAAATAACAGATGATTTTTTCGATGAAGAAGCATACATTTTAGATAATGGCGAATTGACACCATAACCATATGCCGACAAAACTGGATTGCTATTAAATTTGACCTCTTCATTCTTCGACATTGACGATAAAATCTGGTAATTATTTAAACGATTTATATTTTTATCTAATATTTGTGTGTTCAAATAAGGCAAATCTTTCAAACTGTCTAACTTTGAGCTTTTTATGAAAGCAATTGTTTTTATTTTTTCAAGATTCAAGTTCGGTGGTAATTTGAACGATTTAGTTTTTACCATAATCGGATGTGAATATCCTGTTTTTTTGTGTGAAACTGCTTTCATTATATGATCAATTTGTTTTTTAGGTAATTCTAATTTAATTGTTGGCATTTGATAAGTCACTGTAGATTGACCTTTGTTTTCATTTATTGGTAATTTATTGTTCAAAATAATTGCTGGACTATTTGCATTAAAACTTGTTGCTGCTTGTGATGTTGTGGAGCTACTGGTATAACTTGGCTCATAATTATTTTCATTATTCTGAGTAACTTGTGGGTCGTATTGACCGTGATTAATACTATATTCATAATTAATTTCATGTGCTTCATCAGGTCTGTCAACTAATTGAATCTCCGGCTTTCCACTTTGAACTTCGTATGTTTCATCACTTTGTGAATTGTAGCCGTTATCATTAGCCCCTTGTGAATTAAAATTATTGCCATCATAATTAGAATTTTCTTCTTTTCCATAAGCATTTAAATTATCTGAATCAATTTGAAGTTGTTCTAGCTGGTTCATAACGTGTTTTAAAATTTCTTAACAGAAAATAAAAATGAAGATTATACAGTTAATAAATTGAAAAAAAAAATAAAAATAAAACCTTAAATAAGAGTAGTGATAATTCTAAAATAATTTTTTTGCTCAAAAAAAATTCGAAACTATACTTACCTTGCACAAAATTATAATCAAATGGAGAACTTTCATAGCTTTCAGATTTGTAATTACCTCCATTATTTGATTGTTCGTAGTTTTGTTGATTATTGGAATAATCTACAGTATCTTGATTATTATTTGAATATTCATTTTCACCTTTCTGAAGACCGTCATTGTTGGTCTTGTAATTATTGTTATGCTCTTGATTATTTTCGTAATTATCTCTGTTATTTGAATAATATTTACCTCCTGAATCATGATTATTACCATTCTCAGAGTCATAATTATTGTCATCTATTTGTCCATCAGATTGATATTTAACTCCTAAAGATTTATTTTCTTCATATCCTCTTGATCTTTTATCATTTGTTTCCTCATTGAATTCAGAGTTTCCATATTCTTGATAATTGCTGTCGGGTTGGCCATAATTATCTGAATTCTCATTTTGATC
>BLXL01010571.1:0-14580 GCA_023170135.1 Acarapis woodi
ATAAAACATAAAAATAATAAAATGAATGCAAGAAAAATTTAAAGAATTGAAAAAGAATTTTTGCTAATATAAATCTCGATCCAATCAAACCGAACACAATTTTAAGAATCTAAATTAAGAAAAAAAAATTCTTTACAACAAATAATTAATAGCTTTATTTTTTAACTACCTGATTGTCTCGAATATTAGTCAAAAAAAAAAATACTGTACACTCTGATTATGAATTTAAGGCATCTTTTTTTATCTTCTCCATTCGATCGTGAATGTAAATATTTTTTTACATTTTTATGAAAAATTGACTGATTAAATAATTTTCTGGCTTTCAAAAATCATTTCAAAATATTCACTCTTTGTCAAATCAGAAAAGAAAGTATCTTAAGGTATCAAAATTTCAATTTGTGTATAACTTAAAAATAACTGCAAAAACATATATCATTTTAACACGATAATGGTACTATATCCTGGCAATAATCATAAATCAACATGTATCAATATAATTTATTCAATTAAAAACATCAAATAGCGTATTTTCGCAACAATTAATAAATTTCAGTTTATAATATATACAAATATTTTTATTAATTGAGCTTTAGATATTAAAGTCTTTTTTTTAAGGACACAATTTTATTGATAGTGTGAAAAAGGATGTACGCTTCATTTCAAAATTAAATTAAGTGTGATCATTTGAATTAATATAACTTATTTAAAGGTCTTATATGAATCAAATTAAGTTACAGCAATAGATATATAAAAGTTGACTAAAATTTATTAAAATGAACTTTATTTATTTCAATATTACGGCACATATGATTTGAATTTCAGTTAATTTGTATCTAAACGTTGAGTGGAAAATATTCAATCTATAATCGAAATGTTGAGAAAATGCAATTTTTTTTATATTTAATTTTTATAGTCATTTAATTGAATTTTTATCTTTAAAAAACTTATCGAGAATCAAATAAAAGATTCTGCGCAATTTTTTTTTCACAATTAAATAAAATAAAACTTTGATTGAAACGAAAAATTTTTTTTATGGCTTTATTCAAATAAAAATTTGTATTAAATTTTTAATTAAATAAAAATCGCAAAAATTAAAAAAAATCTTGAATGTCTTTGAGGTATTAATGTTTTGTTGGTATGATTAGAAATTAATATGAAAGGATAAAAATATTTCTCAAGTTTTAAAATTTTCATTTAAAAACAAGTAAAATCTAAATTGAAAATTATCAATTAATATCCTGAAATTAAATTTCGATCAAAATTTTTTTTATTTGCTATGTGTTTTTGTATTGCACTATTAGAATTTGTCACGTTTCAAATTAAGCCTCGTTCGATAGAAGATCAAAATTATTGTTTTAGTTGGATAAGAAAAATACAAATTACATTTTTGCAGTTTACGCAATATTAAAAAAATTACTATTTTTTTATTTAAGAATAATTGATCGATTTTCACGTTTGTTCTAAATAAAATCGTATTTATTTAAAAGTGATATTATCAAATATTGAAAAATAAAATCCTCAATTTTAAAATTTAAACCTTTAGATTCAATAGAAAATTTTAAGATTTTAATAAAAATTTAATGAATAGATCCATATGTTTTATATATACATAAAAAATCTAATGTAAAATTTTGTTGGCTTATTTTTTTTTCAAATTTCTAAACAGTCTGATGTATGGGATTAAATTTACTAAATAATAAATCAAATTGGGCAAACTGAATCTCAAAAAAATTTAATTTTAAAATTAAAAAACACTCAATTGACGAACCGATAAATAAAAATTAGATGTACGGCCACCAGAATTCATGATGTTTAAATTAGTGTTGCTGATTAAAATGAAACGTTTAATTTGATTAAAAATTGTTTGGGTGTTAGAAAATACAAATTAGGAATTTAAAAAGGTGAAGTATGTGTAATCGTAAGATTGAAATAATAAAATTTAGCACTTATGAAATACTTTAGAAAAATTAAAAGGAGAAGGATGCTATTTGTTTTGATTTTATTGAATGTACGATAAATTTATTTAGATGAGGTATAAAATTTAATTTGCATATTTCACTATATTTGACTTATTAGACTAAAATCTATTCAAAATATACACTATATTGTACGCATGAGTGACATAAATTGTATGCATTATTATCCTTAAAAGCCAATCTTTAACTTGAAACGATGCGTTTTTGTAATTTATTAATGAAAATTAGGGATGGGTGTCAATCACGTAATAATTACGATTGGATAAATTTCTTTTAAATGAAATGCTGTGTTTGTGATAAATGATCAATAATTATTTCATTTTTAAATTTATAAACCAAACGATGAAATCTCGTCATACCATTTGATTATTTATTAATTAAATTAAGCAAAATTGGTAGCCCATTTTCAAGTTATTGAAAAAGTATGAATTTACACAATTTACAAGCAAAAATTTTATACACTGACCCTAATAAGTCAAAATTTTGATTCACTTACTTATAAACTTCTGATAGTTTTAGAATTTTTTATTAAGTTTTATTTCAAAATTAAATGTTAGATTTTACTTTTTATGATTGTAATTTCAATTAAAAATCATTAAATGAAATGAGTAAACAAAATTTAAGCCAAAAATGTTTTTTGCTATTTGAAATCTTAATTAGCCTAATAAGAAAAGAAAATTTTAAAATCCAGTTACCTTAATCAGAGGGGACTAATTAAAAAATTGATCAAAATATAGCCCACTCACTGTAATTGAAGACAAAAAGTAAAGTAGTATAGGAAAAAATGACGAAATTTAGTATAGTGATTTCTATCTCATAAATTGCATACAAGATTGAATGAGTCAGACGTAAAAAAAAAATTAGTCACATGTTTGTGGAAAAACTTGTGGATATGATCGTAATCGGTAAAAAAAGATCATTTACTTAATTTAAATAATCCACGTGGATTGCCTATCAAAATTTATTTGTTTAGCTTGACTCGAAGTTGTGAAAACACGATATATCATTGATACCTTATTGGAAAAATGTGTATAATCCTTCATAAGTAAAGAATTTGCTACTGTGTATTAATTAAAAAAATTCAGATATAATTGAGCTGTGGATTAGACAAAAAATTTTTTTTTCATTTTAAAATGTTTAAATATACCTGATGATTATACACTCGAGAACATATCTGATTTTTATTTTATTTAATAAATTTGAAATGATTTAACTTGAGAAGATTTTTTAGAATTTTTTTATACTTAATAAATTCTTTATAAATCACCAAAATAATCTACTTAAATTGTATTCATTTCTTTTTGTAATTAATAATTCTATTTAAGTTAATTTTTTTTTATTTCAAAAATAATTCATAACTTAAAAAGTAAAGAAAAATTTTTTTACATAAATTTAACCACTTTTTCTTACAAAGATTATAAGTAAATGATTGATTCAAATATTTAAAAGAAAAGAATAAAAGGCAGATTCATTGAAGAGTCTAATGTAAATTTTCTAATATTTTAATTACAATTAGTTGAATCGTTTTTCACAATAATGTCAAATTCATGAAAATTGTTTAACATGTGAACTAATCTTTTTTAAAATATGTATAAATACACTTTTCAACATGTTTAGTTTTAAAACTATTAATATTTATATTACTACTAATCTATCAAATATCCATATTAAAAAAAAAGTGTTATATTGATGAGCCTAGTGTTTTGTGCATGATCAATATTTTTTGCCACTAATGGTTAGATTCAAAGCATGCCAGTATTGTTCCTTGACCGATACACTAAATGGTGAACAAAATAAAAAACACTATGATCTTTTGGAGGATAATATTTGATTAGATCATTTATTTAAATAATTTGATGTACTAAATTATATTACATTTCAGTACATGCTGACTAATCCACAATATTTGCCACTCTACGTATTCTGCATATCAAATTATTGAAAATTTAGAATATTCATAATTTTGTTGCTTCAAAAATTCAACATAATTTTATAATATTTAAAATTAAAATTAAAAATTAAATTCGTTGTAACTTTAAACAAAAAAATTAGGTCCTAATAAGGTTGGCCGTTTTAACAATACCTAGTCGACCATTAGCAATGTAGACTATGAGCTTCTTCATTAGAGATTATTTTTATAAATTTTATAATAAAATTCAATGAATCAGAATTTAATACTTGTTTTACCAAAATTCATTTGTAATTTATCGATTAGCCACTTAGAGAAAAACATTAATTTTAATTATTGATGACCCAACAATATTCATAATTCATTAAAATTCATTTATTGAAAAAAATATAATTTATCTCAAATTTGGATAAATCATTTGAGTGAGTAAAAGTCAATTAAAAAAAAATATTTTTATTAAATTTTTACTCGATGAATATGAATACTGAATGAAATTAAATAAAAATATATTTTCTTCCTACAAAAAAATTTTCTACTTCCAATGGCTTTTTGTTAGAAATTTGATTATTTATTAAGAAAAATTTGTTTTATTGTATATCATTGTGTTGAGCCAATTATTTAGAGTTTTCAGATAGTTTATAATACTTCTTCAAATACGTCATGATTGCGATAAATTATGATTGAAATGATCGTATAAATAGCTTAATTTTTTACGAATATCTCATCAAATAACATATCAAACTAAAAAAGTTATTCTGAATAAAAATATTAATAGATTCAGAAAGTTTATTTGATTAATTGATTAATTTATTTAATTAATTATGTATCCTATCAAAGGTTGATAAATGAAAAGAAATATTTTTATGTATATTTTCATGTTATATATACAGAGTTCGATAAAAAAAGTCTAAAAAAAATAAAATTAATTACACACGTGTGAAATTTTTATTCTAATTTTAGCCTACTCAATATCAAAAAGATCAATATATTGAGATACAATGCTTATGCATAATAATGTTATATTAATCTAATTGTTTTGAGCATATATTGACCTAAAATTCAAAAAATTCAAAAGCTTTGAGAATTTCCCAAAAAAAAATTCCTTATTTTTGACATCAAATTAAAAATTTAAATTGTAGATTTGCATTCAAAAATCGAAAAATTAATGTGCTAATGATTAGTCTTTCAAACACTCATTGAAAAATATTTAGTTGAATTTTTCAGAAAAGTTTTTCGTGATAGCTTACAATAAGTTAGAAAAAGTTAAAGTGAAAGATTTCGAAATATATTAATATTGAACAAAATTTTGTAAAAAAAGATTGCATATAAAATCAAATAATCATGAAAATTTTCTGTCTTTATTATGCTAAGAGTTATAATTTTTAATATATTCATAAATATTCTTAATTACCAAATTGTAATCTTCACCCTAGATTTAGAAATTGAGAATCAAGATGTAATTTTTATGCAAATCAAAAAATATTTAATAAGATTTAGAAAACTATCAGAATAATGTGTCAAAATTTCACTTGTCTTAAATTACAAAATTATTTAAGATTTCGGGCTTTTTTCAATAAAGACAAAATATTTTTTTGAGTTTATTAGCCATGCTTATCAAAATTTAATATTTGTGTATATCGAATTATATCTATAGGAAAAAGTTCTTAATAGATATTGAAACATTTCACAAAATACTAAATATTCGAAATAAGAGAGCAGATTAGTAAAAACTAAAATTTTTCACGATTTGAGTTGACAAAGTAAATTTAAGGTAACTCATAGTAACTTGGTAGAAATTGATGAATTTTATTGTTTATCAGATTAAATCTTTACTAAAAAATTTTTGCCTCGAAAGAGAATTAAATCAATCATTGCTTGAAATGATTTCATTTTTTCTGAAAAAATTTCAAACCTATTTAATTAGTTTCTTTGTCAAATAATTAGTAAATTGTATTTTTGAAAAAAATGCTTCAAAAAAAATCACTAGAGTTGAAAATGTGATAAAAATTTTATAGGTAAGCAAAAATAATTAACTCTATTATTTAATCATCGATTTTATTTGATAATATTATTGAAAAATATTAATTTATATAAATAAAGATCTTACGTATCATGTTTTATTTTTTATTAAATCTTCATTGTGACAAGAAAAATTAAAAAAATTTTTTCACATTTACTAGCAAATTAAAATTTAACTTTATATAATCTAAATTTAAAATAAAAACAATCACTCACAAAGTTTCTAACTAATTCGAAAATAAAGTTCATAAATAAGATCAGAAAAATTAAATTGATAATATTCTATTGTTTTCAAAATATTAGTTGAAATTAATTTTATTTGACTTCGGTCTGAACCTCCTTTTTTATATTTTAAATTTTTCAGCATTAAATGTTGTCTTCTTAGACAAATCATGAAAAAGACTCAATGTGAAAATGACCTCTTTTATTAAGATTTACTTGAAATGATCATCGCTCTTTATGATCTTAATTAAATGGTAAATGCTAAAGTTAAAAATATTTTTAAAAAGTGAAAAATATGCATGTGGTTTACAGTAGACAAACTGTCTAAATCTTACTTTTAACTATAACTTAGTTAATAAGTTATACTGCAATCAACACTCGACAGCAGTAATTGAGTTGGCGTTTTTTACGAACATTATAAGCAATAAAAATATTTGGAATGAACGTAATGCTTTTACATAATAATGCTACAGTCTTGTTCAGACTAAGACGAAATTCACTTGTTGATTATACTACATATCCCACTCTTATTTTATGAAATGCTTTGTAATCAAATTTTTTACAGACTTTATCTAAACTTTTTGAAAAGAGAACTAATTTAGTTTACAAACTAGATTTTTGAATTTCTAAACAAAAGAAATTTGTATAATACACGCGGTTGCCCTTTGATTTTTTAGTTAATCAATTATTACATGGAAAATTTTCGTATTAATTTGTCATTTTGTACATTCTTTAATTTCTTAACTTTATTCAAATAATTTATTTATTGACTTGAAAAATATTAATTTGAATATTCAAAAAAAAAAGGTCTTAAATCCAGTATTGAATATCTCTTTTTTTTTTTAAAAATTGAATCCAAAAATAATTTTTTTATTTTTGACAACACTCAAGTATTTTTTGTTTCTTTAGCTGTTTTATTTTTAGTAACTACATGTTACGTAACATATATTATTAGCATCTATGAAATTTTAATTTGTAATAAAGGCATTTTCGAAACTGAGCCTTACATATTTTTCAATTAATCTAATCTGTTAATGAATAATAATAATAATTTCCAAGTTTTTTTAGCGAAGAATTTCTTTGATTCACGTGATCATTAAACTATATACATATATGTTTATCATTAACTAAAAAGCGAAAAATTTGAAATTTTACATAATATAAAAATTAATGCAAATTCTAATTTAAATTAAAAAAGCAACAGTGATTCAATATTGTGTGAGAATCGTTATAGATGATCACATTTATATAGCTTGTATTTAAAATATGTTTAAAATTCATTTGAAGAATGCTTATTAAATATTACTAGAATGCATATCAATTAAATTTTCATAAATTTTTTTCAGCATTTTTTGTTTAGTAAAATAACCTTGAAAGAATCATCTTAATTTTATATTTTTTTTTATCATACAAACTTGAATTAGAATAACATTTCAGAAACATAATAATTTATCTAATTAGTTAAAAGACAATTAAAGGGCAAAAGCGTTGAGAGACATTTAGAGACAATATTTTTCGTTCAAAAAAAAATTTTCATTTCATAATTTTTTTTCTAATTTATTTGTACAATTAAAATTCTTGAATTCGAATAATGAGTTATTGATTTGTAATCGAATTTAATTAAAACGATTGATTATAGACAATAACTTCAAAATAAAATTTTTGTTAAAATTTAATTCTGCATTCAATCTTATGTAAAAATAAATCTAGTATTTATGATTAATGATTTTAGAATAAAAAATAATATTTATAGGAAAATTCGAGCAATTTATTCTTGATTTTTTACACATCTGCAATCGAAATTATATTTTATGATCGGTGTAATCAATGATAACTGAAAGTTGTATTGAAATGATAACTGATTTTATATGAAACTTTTTAGTGATTTATCTATTTTTAGATAGTATATCAAAGTGGTTATATGATAAAAATAATTTTTTAAAATATTATAAGTTTCAATTAAAAAATAAATTAAAACTAGTTTTAACATTTTTTTTCTAATTTTGTATTTTTATAGTTGTTTTATTTGAAACATAAAAAACGTGTGCTTCATTATTAAATTGAATTATTAATTTAAGTAATACTTTAGTATTCAAACGATTGTTCTCCAAAGCTCTATTAATATAATAGTCTTTTGAATGCCTAACGAAAGCATACTTTATAATAAATTTAAAAATTAATATTTTTTTTAATTATCCAATTATTTTGTTTGATTTTTTTCACTTGTATATTGTTTGCTTAAGATAGGATTAATTTTGAACTTTAAAATGAAATCTTTGCAATGTTTACAATGTTTACAATGTTAACTTTTCATGATTGATTTCGTAAAAAATTGCAAAATGAGATGCTTTTTTGCACATTTGTTAATAAAAAATTCGTAAAAGATCAAAAAAATGGAAGATCTTCCTAAATTGATATTTGTATTAAAAAGGCTTGAAATTTTCGAAACTAAAAATAATAAATAAAATAAATTGAAATTTATTAGATTCAACAAGTTTGATTTCAATTGATAATCTTTCATTTTTTATTTAAGAATCATATCTCAAGTCTAACACATGTTAAATAGATAAAATATAAGAATATTTGAGTGATCAAGCATATAATGATTAAATAAATTTATTAAACATTAATATTCCAATAAATCAAATGTGTTTTGAAAAATTTAAATGTTTCATGTATGCTTGATCTGCTCAAAAGAAGATTCAACTTTGATCTTTCATATTTAAAGAGTCTTAGAAATATTCAAGACATTATATCTAATTACCAGCCGCTTTGTAAATGCTTTTATGTTGGCATATAAAAATGAACTACTTCTAATAATTATTTGAAGGCAGGTTTTAAAAATAAGTTTAGCATATTTAACATGTTAAAATTACAAAGTAGTAATAATGAAATAATAATAAATGCAGCTCGTGTTTTTAAATTCAAAAAAATTAAAACTCAAAAATTAATGAAGCTAACAATTAATTTTAATTGAATTTTCAAGCGGACTTTGCGAAATCAAAACAAGTTATTTTTGATACATTTAAAGTATAATATTAATGATGAAAATATATCAGTTTAATGAGTTTGCGTCAAAGAAAAAAACTCATAAAAAACTCTGTAAGTCTGTAATTCCAAGAAGTAAATTCATAGGACAAACTCATACAATAATATTTTCAAGCAGAAAAAAAAATCTATTAAGAAAATATATCATATGAGACATTAATTATGAAAAAGTTTGTTTGCAGGCAATTTTATAAGTACTAAATGTATTCAATATTATTATTCGATACATAATATGCTCAAGATTACCTATTATTATGTGTTGGCATATACTTGTTACCAGAGCAAAATCGACTTGAATCAAAAGCAATAAAATCATCGACCAATAAAGAGAAAATATAACAAAACTGTTTATTTTAGAATTGAAAAATCTTTGAGAAAAAAATTTTAAATAACGAACAAAAAAGTGTGCCGACTATCTCTTCGCAAAGAATATTAAATAACAAATAAAAAAAATAATTTAGTGCTAAGTGATAGATTTTTTTGAATTATGGATATTTTTTGTAAAGATCAAATGGCATGTAAATATTCATTCATTTAATAAAAGTTTCCAAGTAAAAAAAAAATAAGCAGTGCAGTTTGCGACTAATTTAAAAAAAAAATTCAATATAGCATTGTAGCAAAATGATTCGAATTAAAATTCAAATAAAAATTTTCTGAATTGATACATTTATTAGACCCAAGAACCATAAATTCATATGCGGTTTCTGAATATTATATTGATAATTAACCTATCAATAAATTAATAAAATTAATATTCAATATTTTCTCAAAAAATGATGAATGAAATTATAAAAAATTTTCAATTTTAAAATTAATTGAATTTTAAAATGAAATAAATTCAAATATTTTTTTTATAAATTTAAAGTAATAAAAAATTGTAAAATTTTATTTAAATAAATGTGAGGAAGTTCAGACTAGTAAAGAAAATTTTTTGTTTATCATAAAAAATAATTTACTGTTGAAGAAATCGTTTAATATAAAATTCACTTTATATGATTCATTTTATGAAATAATGCTAAACAACCAGGCAAATCATAAATAAAAGAGTTAATATTATTATTTAGTTTTTTAAATATTTGATAAAAAAATATAAAGGTAAAAATATGCATAAAAAAAAATTTATCTATTAAAGGATATAATTGATAAAATACGTTTAGCACATAATAAAATCATTATATAGAGCTAAAATTATAAAGTTGGTTTGAAGTTTTTACAGAAGAAGCATTAAATACATAATTAGTTTAACAATAAATTACAGGTTAACATAATTTTGTGCATGAAATGTAGAAAAAAACCAATCAACTAAGAAAAAAATTAAATTTTAAAATTTATTTGATGCGCAAATAGTGTTGACCAAGCACTTTTAACGATTAGGTATTTTTTATTTGTTTTACTATATTTCATACAATCTAGGTGAACACCACAATTTTTATCGTTTTTGGTAAATCCTTAAAAGTTTAGGCTCGGAAATTTTACTTTTTTTTAGACTCATTCAAAAATGTTGAGAACGTTGTGAATATACTAAAATTAGGAATATATTTTTATGAAATTATCTTTATTGTAAACGCAATTTTTCCTTAAATTGTTTAATTTTTTTAAATTTATTCACAAATTCTAAACATTTTGCGCAAGAAGCAATTTCTAATATAAGGTCTAAAATCACCAATCCTGTTTAATTTTTGAGTGCATTTTAAAACAAACAATAAAATCGTTCAAATTGGGGAATGCTAAAGTAATCAGTTTGGCATTAAATCTCAAACATATTATGATTCATTTATTTTTAAATATAGGGTGAAAAATGATAATAAAAAAGAGAATCAGAACATCTAAATAAAATAATCATTCGGTCGTTTATAATTGAAAAAAAAACTCATTAATAACTAATAGTAACTATAAATTTTATAAAATCAATCCGTTGCAATCAATGCAAAGTTTTTATTAATTAATAAAAATATAAGAATAAATGATTTTCATCAAAGACTATTTATTAAATAGTGTTTTTGACTGATTAATGAATGATTAGTTTTGATTTGAAATCGATGATTTAATTGAAAACAAAAAACAATTTATTAAGTCAAATGAATTGATGCGTACTTGACATTTGTGATTGTTTCCAGTAGTGATTTCCAAACTGCAGTGTGCTTTATTTTTGTAAAAAAGAGAGAACGATTAACTCTGAAACGATATCAGCATGAATACCAATTCTCTATAGATTTATAAATTTTCAAATTTTAAAATATATTATTTTATTAGATTTTTTCAACAAATATTATAATTTTTTTGTATATTAGTTTTCTTTAAAAATGAAAATTATGAAAATACTTTTTTACTGGTTTATTAAAGAATATTTATATGTAAATGAATTGGTATATCTAAATGCAGCCTAAAATTCATTTAATAGAACACACAAGTCGATTTTAAGATTAAAAATCTAAAAAAAAAATCCATAGTTAAATTTTCTAAATTAAATTAACCAGCTTACAGGCTAAATAATCATCAAATTTTTAAAAATTTGATGCAAAGAAAAATTTCAAAATTTAAGATGTTTGAAAATGTTTTTATTTAAAAAAAGTGCTAAACTAGCCATAAAGAAGATATATATTCAAGGTGGCGAAAGTTATTCTCTTATTATTTTTAAATACTTTTTATAACGTTTTTTCAGGGAAGAACATTACAGTAATGTTTACAATAATAAACATTTATTAAATATTAAGATTGATTTTAAAATACATAAGATGTTCTAGAAGAACAGTGTTTAGACATCAAATTTTAAAGTCATTAGTCTTCGCAAATCAGTTTCAGTAGTAATTTGCAGAAGAATATAATATTTTGTAAAAAATGTATCCTTTTAATCATTATTTCAAGTAAAAATGTTCGTTTGCAAACCATAAATTATCATCTTTAAAACATGGCTTGTTAGTTTTATTATTTTCAATAAACTGAATCTTCCCTTGTCTTAAATATACTATTAACACGCTGTTAAAAAAATCAATTGATGCTTTTTATAATCGAAAAATGACCTGAAGTTTAAAATTTAAAATTTAGTTTTCATTGTTAAAAAAATTATTTGATAGTGCGCATAAAATTTAAAAAAATTTAAAAATTGATTTAAAATACACTACACATGAAAATGTTGAATATACAAATAGGTAATTCGAAAAAGGTGAATTAATCAAACATGCTTATTAACAAAAAAAATAAATGATAAAAACTAGCAGTCTGTAAATATAGAATCAAAAATATTGATCAGGTGTAGAAAGTTAATTTCTAGAAATATCTACGAATAGTAGCTCAGTAATGAGAACTATTTTGTCTTGTCTCACACAAAATAAAAATTAGATTATAGAATGAGATCTATTGTTTAAGTATTTTTTAGAAATTTTGTTCAGTATATTATTAAAAAATCAGATTATCTAATTTTTAAGTTCTCATTTTTTTTATCGCCAAATGAAAAAAATTTGAATGGTTGAAGAAATTAATGTAAAATCAGCAAAATATGTTTGCTATTACAAAAAGCATCTCTTTATAGGAAAAATACTTTGAGTAATATGTGCATTATGTGACTTTTCTCAAAAATTAAAAAAATATTCTGTTAAGTAAATATGATCAAGAAAATTTTTTTGTTTAAGACGTTTAGTAAATAAATATATTTCTTTAATTTAAGCTAATTCTTTCATGTTATGACAACATTAGAATTTTGTCTCAAATTTTGAAATCCTGACTTTCCGCACCTACAAATTTATTTAATCTTTGCAATTGAAGATAAAAAATTCTGACTATTCAAATACTTTAAGAAAATGAATTTAGTTTGAAACTTAGACAATGGACTTTTAATAAAAATCATTAAGCAACAATCAAACAAATTTATCTTTTAAGTCTTATAATATCATGTTATAATTTTTAACTACTTGGTTAAGTGATGATAAAATACTGTTTTTAAACAGAATTTTTTTTTTATATTCTTAATTAAAATGTATATCGATATATTTTGATGCTTTTATTTCATGAGCCATCAAGTATTCCCTAAATTTCGAGTTTCGATATATTTTTATGACTTTTCGAGATTAAATTAGAGTTTCTTGACTAAAGAATTGAGATTTCAATTATTAAAAAATCTGCTAAAAGCAATGTAGAATCTTTTCATAAAAAGCTGTGTTCAGCAAAAATCAAAATAATTAATTTTCGTAAATTTCAATTCAAACTTCAAAAATTAAATTGATAAATTTTCTTATTTTTTTAATTCTCTCATTTGAAAATCAATTTTTTCAATTAAGTACGCGAATTCAAAGTATATTAAATTATAAAATAAATTTTCAAAGTGAATCAAAATTATAGACGCTTTCTTTGAAAGAATAGTATTCACTTGTTTCAGTTCGACAATTTTTTGAAATTCTTACAAACCATATTTTTTGTAAAAATCATTGAAATATTCAAAGCGGCTTTCATTTTCATTTCCTCTTAATTCCTTATTATATTATTATCATATCATTTACTGGATAGAATACTCTTTAGATAACTTATCAAAATTTATCTGACTTGATTACCATGATAGTTAACACTTTATGATTTATTATCAGAAAGATATAAATAAGAGTTTATTTACTTCAAAAAAATTTATTTATTATAAATCTGTGCTTTTTAACCACATTCTAGGATTTTTGTTATCTTGATATTCAACTAAAATAAAAACTAAATTTAAAGTTGAATTTTTTATCTAGATTTTTAATTTTCTCGAAAATATTCACAATTTCGTTTTTACTTTTGAATGTCGATAAATATTTTTTCGTGAATTAAATAAAATATATATAAAAATTAAAAGATTTATCTTTAAAAAAAAAATTTCTTTATTATTTTTTTTACAAAATAAAATATATTGATTTGGTTATTTATTTATGAATCATGAAAAATTCAAGTTGAATTTTTCAAATAAATTTTTTTTGAAAATATTTAAATATTCAGAGTTTTACGAAAAATAAAAATTTTAATCACAGAAGGTTTGAATTTAATTTTATCTTAAAATCTCATAAAAAACGAGCGCGTACATTATCATTTATCTTTTGTTAACAAATTCTGGGAATTAATCTTTTGAATTAATTTTCCACTTAAATTTGAATACCTAAATTAGTTAACGAATCACCTTAAGGTTTTCACAGAACTGCTAAACTCAATATATTTTACGGCCTCTTTATTTATATGGTTTGAACACCTCATGATTAACTTCATATATTTTTCATGCATTAAAGAAAAAAATTAGAATGAAAGCTAAATATAATTTTTAACACTCAAGAGATTATTTGCTTAATGATTTTTATTAAAAGTCCATTGTCTAAGTTTCAAACTAAATTCATTTTCTTAAAGTATTTGAATAGTCAGAATTTTTTATCTTCAATTGCAAAGATTAAATAA
>BLXL01010572.1:0-14138 GCA_023170135.1 Acarapis woodi
TTTTTTTAAATGCGATTTCTAATCATTAATTTCAATCAGACAAAAGATAGAATAAAGTTTAATAATGATTGCCATCTATGATTGACGCTTTGCCTTTTTTTCAATTACTTCATATTTGCCTTTGACATTGGTCGTCACTTGATTTCCTATTTGTAAATTCTCTAAAATTGATGTTGCTTTATCACTACTTGCCGTCGGTTTAACAATCTGAAAGTTACCTGACCATTTTGATGATTCACCAAATTGTCTGATATTCTTGTCATTTGCATTACTTTGATCAGAGTATTGAGTTTTATTTTTCATCTGTGATGTGCGTCCATCGTATAAAGACGATCTACGTGTACTATTTTGTTGAGAATGTGCTGTCATATAGTTTGATTTAAGAGAAGATTTTGAAAAATTTACATCATAATTTTGCGATTTATTCTTTGAATTATTTTTTATTTTATTATCTTCCTGAAGATCTATCGCTTCTATCATTTCACCAACTGGGTTCGATCTGGCAACATAATTTGACGGGTACATTGGCTGTGCTTTCTTGTGAGCACTTGATTTTTGTTCTTTCGATGCTTTTGTTTGCTGAATTGAATCATTATTTGAATCAGATTGTATTGACCTTTCTTGACCATTTATCTGATTATTTGATGGATAAGTATGACCAATTTCAGTTTGGTATTTTAGCTCATTTTTATTAATACAAAGTTCTTGCAGATATTCAATATAAAAACCACGTCCGGATTCAAGTGGATTAGAGTAAAAATTAAAATGAACTTCTTGAGCGACTCCATTTTTCGGAAAAAAAAGTGTTACTAAAGATTCGAGATACAAAAATGAGCATAATTAATTAAATTGTTAATACTTAAAATGTAAATTATTTGCTTAAAATAAAAAAAAAAAAAAATTTCGATTCTTCTAATAATAATCATGCACATATTATAAGATTCATACATTCAAAACATCAAATTTAAGATTTATTGATTTATAGATTTATTATTAGCTATGTTCAAACCATATGATAATATAATAACGTGATGCATAAATTTAAAACTTCCATTAAAAAATTGTACGAAAAACATTTAAATTCTTTTTTTGCAATTTTTATGTATAAGACACCAATCATGAAAAAAATATCTAGAAAATATAAATTTTTAAAAACAAAAAATTTTTTAATTTATCGTTCATAAATTTATCATTAATATAAATAAACCAAATGATATAAATATAATATAAACGCTTTATTGATATTTCAAGAGGCCTGTTTGATAAGAATATGGACTCAGTAAATTACAACCCTTAATGTATTTGACTTAAATCAATTTATAATTTGTAGTGCTAATTTTAAAAATTTGAAGCTATTTTACCAATTTAGGAATTTCTATATTTTTGATTTTCATACATCAATGCTATAAAATTCCGATCCTTAATATATCAAATCTATCAGTACTCATTAGTGAACTTAAAGTCTTTTGTATTGATAGCATGTAATTGACAAAAATTAAAAATTTTGAATTTCATATTATTGATTATCGAACTCAAAACAAATAAAATAAAAGATCATATCAGTAAAATATCGATCGATCATGATTGATTATTGTAGTTACGAGTTTTAAACTTTTTCTGTTTTTCTATACCAGCAATAATTCTCAAATTTATAAACTTACTTTCATTTTTTCTAAAATTTGCATTACATAATCGCTCTCCATCAATATAAAGGTAATCATCATCACAGTTTGCATTAGAACGTATATCGAAGTCCCGTATCTTTAACAAAAGCCGACAGAAGCGTTGGTCAGCTGCTCGTATTTTGTACGTACACTGCATGTTGTGATCATAAAAAGACGGATAATTTTTACTTATTAATTCGCCTTTAACTGAGTCTGTTTCAACCTCACATTTTATTGGACTGTTGTCTGTGCAAAAAAAAAAAAAATTATTTACTTTCTTGCCTAATATTTGTTTGAACTTTTTTTTTTTTTTATATATTTAGCGTGCGATTTTCTTAACATTACAAGAATAGTTTTAGTCGAGTTTTTTAAAATTTAAGGCTCTTTTTCTACCATTATTTTATTCAAAAATATAGAATCGAATTTCAAGATTTAATAAGCAAGTAAAAAATGTGAAAAAGATATCTATGAGTGAGATTTTTTATTGAGTAAGAAAATTTAATATTACTATTATATTAGCGAATGCGATTCAATGCAATTTACTTTGATTTTTTTATTCAAAATTTTTTAGATTAATCGTGACGCTAATGTTGATTATTTATAGTAGAAATTATTTACTTTGAGCAAAAGACTAAATAAACTACACCATTAAAATTAAGAAAAAATTCTTTGAATTGATACGAATCGCCATAGATAATTGAGCAAAGTTGATTTGTTGATTGACAAATTACTTTCTTGTCTGTTTGTCCTTCCGAGGATCAAATTTTCTTTCATACATTTTATTCTAATTTTCTTAGTTTATACATCTAATATATTTTTTTTGTATAAACTATAATAATACGATAGTTTTTATCATCTGCAGATAATATTTTTTCTTTTTTCTTTTGAATAATTAAAACTAATTTCATTAGTAATTAAAGACCAACTTGTTAGAGAGATTTCGACTTTTTCTAAAAAGACCAAAAAAAAATTTTTCAAAAATTTATCTGCCGAGAATCTTTTTACTTTTAAAATTCAGATATTTAAAAAAAACCAAAACTTCAAGATTTTATAATATAATCTAGATAGTAAAATTCACATAAAATAATAAATATCTTTTTTAGATATATATTAAATTTCCCAAGAATTATAATTTGGCTTTTGAAGAAAAAAAGTAGCTAAAATAACTCTGAATCAGATTTTTTCATTTTTATTCAAATGTTAATCGTGTAATAATTGCCCTAATTTACTACTAAAGAAATTTTCAAAACTTGGACCAAAACATTATAAAATAATATCAAATTAAGTGGACTTATTTGTTAGAATACTATTAAATGAAATATGACAAATAATTTAGAAATTGAGAAAAAAAGTATTTGGCTTTTTATAATCTTTTATCATTAAATTTATATCAATAAAATATTCAAATTTTTTATGATTCTTGTAATGGTATATTTGTCTAAATTTGTTAAAAAATTTAAAGAAATGCTAGTTTTTCCTCTTTCATAAAATTTCACAATCTTTTTTTTTCAATGCACTTACATTTTGATCAAATGAGTATAAATTACTAGTAAGATTATAGTAAAAATTTAATTATTGAAATAATACGATTCTCTTAATTGCAGGATATATATTATCAGTTTAGCTATAGTTTCTTTGGATATATTTTTAATCTTTGACCAAATTTTATTTTATTCAAACTTGTAGTTTCTAAATTATATGTTTTTATTGAATCAACATTATTATGATATATTGGACAAAATTCTTTACAAAAGATTAAATAATCAGTCAGGGCAGATCCTATTTTTGCAAGAACTGAAAGTGAACTTGAAAAATTGGGATAAGATATTTTGCCTTTAATAAAAACTGTTTATAAGATGATATATCCTACTATCTTTAATCTTTTTTTTATTTTGAGTAAATGAATGTAATTAATAAACGCTCATTTAAAATTTGAGACTAAACCTTATACTGTTTATTGTGAACATTTTAAAATCTACTGTGTATTGAAATTTAATGGAAAATCATTGTTCTTTTCTTAATACATTGATGACTAGAAGAATTTTATTTTGAGTATATCCAAAAAAAGATTAAATTTTTTAATGATTTTGAATAGATATCTGAATTATCATTTGAATTAATATTCAGTGAAAGTTCAATTATTGCATACTACAACAAATTTCCAGATTTTATTTGCATTATGAATTCCGAATCACAAATAATTACATTTATTACTTAATTCATTAGTCTAAATAAGATAATACAATATGGATTCTTTGAAGTGAAGTATATGATTTATGTTAATTAGTATTTCGAAGTCGATTTATTTTGCTATAATTATTAACTACTTTTTATAACGGTATTTTTCATAATATTTACAGCTATTTTTCACCTATTCTTGAATGTATTTCATCAATTTGAGTATCATTTTTTTCATATTTTCTTCTTTTTTTTTAACAACCTTTTTATAAAAATTTAATCATTTTATTTTTTATTAGGATCTAAATATCTCTTTGTGTTATTCTGATTAACCTCGATATACCTATTAGATCATTAATTACGAAAAGCACAACGGATTATGATCAATTGCATTCAAATTTTAATGTCAAACAAATATTAAATTTTTGAACTCTTTTTCAATTATTTTAGTGTTATCAGTATCTATTATTATAATGCATAAAAATATTATATTCTATATATCAGCCTACATTCATTAATGTATAATAAAAAATAACTTATACATTAAAAATAAATCTTAAGATTTACAATTTTACCATTTGATCTTTACATTTCAAAGTAAAGATTTACTAGATCATTAAAGTGAACTTCAATTAAAATTCAATTATTAATTTTACTAATTTGGATTTAATTGTTTTTACTTTCAAAATTTTTTTTGTTTCTATTGCTTTAAACTCATTTTTTAAAACAAAATATCACTTTTTATAATACAGACACAAGGATATTAAAAAACACTTTCACAGAAAATTTTCATTCATCTTATTATTCATTTCCGTGTTTTATTTTTGAAAAAAATATAATTTATAAATTCTTTGACAATTTATTTATTAATTTAAACAATTGCAGATTGACATAATAAATAAAAAATTAAAATCTAGGGTTAGTTTTTATGTTTGTAATGTTTCAATTAAATACCATAACATTAAATATTCAAATTAATGAGACTTTTTGAATTAAAATAAAAGAAAAAATTAAGTTCGTTTAGTTTTTTTTGATACTTTAAAAAATATAAAAAAATTGATCCACTATTTTTAATAAATCATAGCTAAATTGATTTTCATGAATATTGAAATAATATTTTCAGAAATTTTTTGCCCAAATAATCATAAAAACAAAATATATTAAAATTTTCAATATTTTAAAAATGAAATAAAACAAATAAATTTAAAAAAAAATACCTGTTCTGCTTGCGAAAGAGTTACAGTTGTTAACCTGATGACCAATAATAGTGAAACCAGAATTACTTATAAAAAGATCAGATTTAAAAGTGAAAACTTTTTCAGATTCTTCGTTAAAATAATGATAGCGACCTATAAATTTAGAAAAAGAAAAAAATAATTTACCTTTTTCCCAAACATTTCTAAAGAGTTAATCGAATTTTATGAATGATAAATGCTTTAGGTGTAATAAAAATTATATAAGTAAATCATATTTTTAGTAATTGATGATATTGAATATGAATGTTGCAATTTGCCTTGTCTTCAAAGTTACTCGTTTTTTAAATTAGCCGATCGATAATGAAAATTTAAATTTTGAAATTTCATATTGATGTTATTTATTACAAATAAATTTTTTTTTAGATTTTTTTCATTCTAATTTTTTGCATTATTATAATACCGATTTAGTGTATCAATCAATAATTTTTAATCAATTTTTTATTTTTATTAAAATTTTTTATATATTTTTAAGCAATCTTTAGTTTAACGAGTTTTTGCAAATGTTATGTAAAAAAATTATTTTTATATTTAAATTAAATAATCTTAAATAATTTTTTTTTGTAATACTTGTCAACTAAAAAAGTTATTGGTTCTCTAAAAATTCTTCAGATTTTTGTAAATGATTTGAAGAATATTTAAAAATTATTAATTTTTGAGATTCAGGCAGTCAAAAATCCATGATTTTCGTGTATAACTTCAAATAAGAAAAAAAATTCTATACGAGACAACAAAAGATGCTGATTTTTAATTAAAATAATACAATTATTTCCATTTTTTTTCTAAATGTTTCACAGTTTTTACTCAAAACAGAAGAAAAAAACTTTGAGATTTATTATCGTTACATAATTTGCATCGAGCAATAAATCTGACAAATAATTTTTCATGCATTTGAAAATTATCGGATAAAAAATTGATAAATAAAAATGACCAATTTTCTAAAGAATAGTAAAGATATCATTAATTAAAAATCAAGAACATGAAAAGTTTTAAAATTTAATTTATTAGATCTATTATTTTTGAGAAAATTATCAAAGCCTAAAATATTTTTGATGAATATATAATATTTTATTAAATTTTAGGAAAGCTAAAATATTCGAATGCTCGAGTATAAATTTTTCTTGAGAAAAATATAGTTTTGAATGATAAAAAAAGTTCACACAATTTTAACTTTGAGCTTCTATAATTTAATGGAAGCTAAATCTAATTTTTACAAGATTAATGTAAAAAATCACTATGAAATTTTTTATATATTTGATTTAGCTATATATAATTGAAGAAAATTTACAAAAACGCATAATTTTAATTAAATTATATTTGAACTTAATTAATTATTTTTTTAATACTATTCTAATTAAGATATACTTTGAAATAAGTTTCGTATCAAAATTTTCGTTTAAAAAAGTATAAATTTATTAATTTAATTTTAAATCTATCTTAAAAAAAATAATCTTAAAAAGAATCAATAACGCTTAAATTCAAATATTAATCCAAATGAATATATTATTTTTATATCATTAAATGTAAAAATAAAATATAAAATTAATTTTTGAGAAATTCCAAGATAAAAATTGTTGAAAAGTAATCTAGTTTATTTTCTAATAATTCTTTGTAAAATTTGATTTTTCTTTATTTGTGAATTATCAAATTAATATCAAAGATTTATGTAAAATCAATTTGAATATAATTTTAAATATTTTATGTCAACATCTTATTATAATATATTATTATTCCATTCGATGATTTTTGACTAAAATATCGTTAAAAAAACCAGATATTTTACGAATAAATTCTTTATTTAATAATTCAAACAAAATATTCAAACATCAATAGATTATAAATCACCAATTCGCAAAAATTACTAATTCAAGTCAACTGACCTTTTTCCTGCGAATATCTAAATTGTTAAATAAAAAACAAACGAGTGATAAAACAACATTACTGAAATCAGGTTAAAACTAATAGGGTATCTAAGCGACAAAAAAAGTATTTTTTACTTTGTAATTGATTAAAAAAACTCAATTTATTATGTGTGAATCAACGAAATATTTTTTGCAAATAAATATTTAATTAATCAATTGGTATAAAATGACTCATTAAAAATTCCTGATCATTTATAAAATTCACTATATTAATTTGACGATATTTCAAATACTTGATAATTATGAATTATTATTTATCATGCTTTATGAAGAATTTCGTCGATTAAAATGCGCTAAATAGTTTCAAATAGTAAAATATTAATTAAATATTATTCTTAAGATTTTCAAAAATTTTTAATAAATTTTTTTGACGATTAATCCACATTTAAAGATTAAAAAAATTATTAAGTATGGGGTGTCAAATTAAATTATTAGAAAAATAGTTCATGTGATCTTTTAGCCATCTGCATCAAAAATTTTCTAGAAGAAAAAAATTTTTGCTTCATTCATTTTTGCAACACTGGCACACACATATTTTTTTTACTAATTAATTTGTAAATCTAAAGTATTTTTAAAACTATTTTGACTATTAAGTATAGGAATTATGAAAATAAAATTAGTGTGAATTTTGTAAAGAAAATTTTATTTTTATATTATAATATTTCTTAATTTTGAATATTTTAAGTTTGAAAATTAATGATTTCATATAATTTTAATTTTTTAACTAAGTTTCTGAGCTTGAGTTATTTGATATCTACTTTAATTTATAGTATTGATTTGAAAAAAATCAAAAAAATGAACTTTCATATATTAAAATATTATTAAAATAAAATTTCAAAGCATACAATATTATTCAAAAAAAAAAAACGGCCAGCCGATAGTTGTAATATATTATGTCTTTTTAATTTTACCTTTTAGACTAAGATAGATTGACTTGATTTAGTTGAAAACAAAACGGATCCAACACGTAAATTGCAAACTAATTTATGATTTATTCATTTAAAGTTATATTCGTAAAACTATAACTTCCACATTAATCAAAGAACGTAAATAATAATTTTTAATTAATTAGTTTGCAGAAGCCTATTTGTGATTTGTACAAGAAAGATAAAAAAACTTTCAACTAAAATAATTTCAATGACAAAACATTCAAATTGCTATTAATATTAGATAAATTGCAACTATATCAAATCATTAACATTTATTTGTTGCCAAAATTCATTTGAAATTTTCATTTAAAATTTTTTGAATGATGTCAAGTGTTTAAAACCTTAAATATAAAAAAAAAATTTGAAAACAAAATTCACGTATGCCCTCGAATCAAATGAACATCATCTGTGAAAAATAAATTGCAAGAATTTTTTTTTCATAAAGTAACTCATTCAAAACTCGAAAATTTTGATCCCTATAATGTCTATTGTGTACGACTCTATTAATCAATTATATTATGAACAAAATATTGATTCAATCAAAAAATAAATGAATAGAAATTGAAATTTAAGAGAAAAAAATTTGAGTAAATTTAAGTACCGAATATATTATGCTATCAATGTGATTACACACTAAATTTTTGTATGAATAACAGAAATAATAAAATTTTATGGAAACCTTCCTATTATTTGGATTTCGAAACTTGCATTTTTTAAAATAAAAAAATAAAATTAAGAAATTTCACAGTTCAAATACACTGTATGTAATTTGCGACTTTATTACCAATCAAAATATACATAAAAATAGCTCGTATAAACAGATACAAAAATAAGCAAAAATAAAAAAAAAATAAAAATTACTTAAAGACGTGTTAAAATATTAAGCAAAATATAATGTATTCAAAAAATAAAAATAAAAAAAAATGTAATTGAAAAAAAAATTTAAATAAATTTTAATAGATATAATTAGTTTTTTCAGACTTGTACCCTAGAAAATTTTTGGTACTCAAGATATCAATAAATGTGTGGTGTTTCTTAATTTTAAAATTCCGAAATTTAGATCTATTCTTGAATTGTCATTGAGAAAAATTTATACTTCTGTCAAAAAAAATTCCAAGCTTGTTTTAGAAAATGAATTCTTAAATTTAAAATTATAATTTACGCAATATAATATTCTGATTTGGATTATAACGAATCAGTGAACGAATAATTTTTTTTATCATAATTAAGTAGTAAATATGCTCACATTTTTTTTATCTCAACACTGCAAAAAAAAAATCTCTCAAGAAACATATGTTTGTATAAATTGAGCCATGCTTTGAAAAACAAAAATTTAGAAAGAAAAAATTTCTAAAAATCTCAAAATTAACCAATATTTAAATTAATAATTTTCTAGAAAATATTTATATTTACAGAGAACTCACTTTAATTGTCACATTATTAATTAATAATGAATACACGTTTTTCAAGATACTCAAAAAATCTTTGTTAATTTTGAATTCAAAAAAATATTCAGCATTGACAAAGTTTGTATTATCTAATTAAAATTTTCAGTGTTAGAAAATCACTTATTTACTAGCAATATTGATAGTTAGTTGCCAACCAAATATCACTCATTAATGTAATAAATTCTAAAATGAAGCTAATTCGAAAATCTTTATTCCATTATTCAATTATTTTGAATAAATTTTCGACTTAATAATTTTAAAATGTGCATCGAATCTTAGTCGTTTTACGAATTTTTTAGAGCTACCATGCATAAAATTAGAATTTAAAATAAAAATAAAATAAAAAAAGAATAGTTCGATATTAATGATTTTTTATCATTCAAATTTGACATTTTACTGAATAAACTAGTCAACTAATTATTTAGTCATAAACTAATTTCAAGCCACTAATTGATATCTTTAAATTATATTTTAAATATCTGCTTAATAAGGAAGAACAAGAAAATGAAATATTAGATTTTTAATGTTATGGACTAAATCATGACTGTTGACAAATCATTCAAAATTTAGAAATAATAAAAAGATACTATATTTTAAAATCAAAGATCATGAATAACGAATCTAGATTTAAAAAAATTAGTCTCAAAATAATTTAATTTTTTTAAATTATAGAAATTTCGAATATAGAATATATATTATATTTAAATGTAATAGATGTAATTGAACTTACGTTGATGATAGGGTGGTAAACTTCCACATATACGTGCACCATCAATTTCAAAATAATCTTTTGAACAACGATCCTCTTCTTCGAGATTGAAGTTAACAAATGTTAAATCAATAGCACATGTTAAATTATTTGGTCTTTGAATGACGTATCCTTAATTTGAAAAAGATTATAAAGATTTAATTTCAACAAAAAAATTCATCTTATTTTTATTGGTCGAGTTCGACAATCATACTTACGACAAAGTATATTATTTGGATAATTGGAAGGATGATTAGGCGATTGAATTTGAATGTAATCTGCTGAGAATATTTGATCACAATGTGATAAAGAAGTTAATGATCTAGGTATACCTGTAAGTTTATTCGAATTAATCAAATAATTTGATACGTTGTATTTAGTATCGTGACTGGCTTGATTAGTAGTGTGATAGTTATGTGTGTTATAGTGATTTTGTAGGTGATGATTCCGAGTAAGATTGTTAGTTGTGTAATTTGTATTGGAATTTTTGTTTTTTTGATAGTTTTGAATCGTGTGATGCAGATCAACATGAGGTGGATAATTAAAATAGTTAGTTGTGTTATTTAGATCATGATGTTCCAATACTTTATTGTTTAAATTAACTTGAACACTGTGATTATGTTTCAAATTATGATCTAGATGAGTCAAATTATTTTTACGAAAATCAGAATAATAATTTGGATGGTAATAGTAAGTTGGTTTCGTAAGATGGACAGATTGATGATCATGAACGAATTCATTATGTGCGATCGGAATTAAATGGTGATAGTCTGCATGATTTCTGTTTGAATGATTTTTATAAGAATGCTTATCAAGATAATGATTATTTGAATGGTAATCAAACGATGGGTTTAAATTTTGAACATATAGATCACTTAATTCATTTATTCGTTCTAAATAATCTTTGCCCACAATAGCACATTGCACTTGTTTCCCTCTCAAATAAAATCCATACCCTAGCCAAAAATTGAGTTTGAATTGATAATAATATTTATATTTGAAAGTTTTCGCCTGAAATCGAGTAATTTGAAACTTACCTGTTCCTATTTCACCATTGAATATCATCTGTAATGTTGGACCGTCAAATCTGAATGTTCTTTTCATTACAGCCTTATTAATATCGTTTGGCATTGAGAAATGTAGTGATCTATTATTGAAGTAATGACCACAAAAACGTTCTTCACCAATCGATAAGTAATCAGTAAAAAGATTACAATCATTTGTCGAACCCAAATCAAATTTGATAAATATTAGATCAAGATGGCAAACACTTCTAGCATATTTTTGGATGGTGATTAAACATCTTGTATTTGAATCATACCTGAGATGAAAAATTATTTGACAAAAAGCGAAATAAAAAAAATTTTTATTGAAACGAATATTTTCTTAATTAATTTAAATGTTTAAAAAATATTTTAAAAAATAAGATTATTCTAAGGTTATTTTAGTATTATAATCAGAAAAATTATTCGTCAGATATTGGCTCTTTTTGGTAAATTGATATTTAAAAAAATTCTTCGTTTTAAAAATATAAATTAAAAAGTCTTAAAGCGTGCCGATTGAAATCTCAATCGATGTAATTTTAATTATCGTTTTAAATTAAATCGAAAATGCCTTGCCTAAACTAGCTTTTAAATTGTCCAAGTATATCGAAGGCTTAAATTATTAGTTCAAAAAAAATCAATTGTTACAATAAATTGATAAAAAATGATTATTTCACGAAATATTTTTAGTATTAAATTTCAAAAATATGAGAATGAAACTGATTAATTTTGAAAAATTAAATTGTGTGGTAAGGTGGTTTAATTATTCAAAGATGATTTATTATTATTCAATATTTTAATTTTTTATAAATTCTATGAATTCAGATTTCAAATGAAGTTATCGTTTACACTTGAATACTTATAGAATGATCTAATAAATTTCTATTTTCAATTATGAAAAATTTTTAGTGCTTTAGAAATTTTTTTCATTAAAATTTCTTGAAACTAATCTTATTCAAAATAAGATCGAAATCTGTTTTGATATTATTCAAATAGTGAACTTTTTTGATATATTTCTTTTGTTACTATATATATATTAATTTGATATGCATTATATTCATTCACTATTATTTTTTGAATAAAAATAACTATTCAAGTACTTCACAAGTCTAATTTATTAAAATTTTATTAATAAAAAATGAAAATCTAAATCAAAATTTTAAAAAAAAATTTCGATATTTATATTCGTCAAATCTAGTTTGACCCCGACTTTTAAATTCTTGATTAGATATTTATGAATCCCAAAATTTAAATACTTTACACATCAAAGACAAGTATCTTTTGGTTCAATATTGAAACGAAAGATTTCAGTTATTTGAATAGTATTAATAAAAACATAACATAAAAAATTCAATTTGCTAAATTATTCACACTTTATTAGTTTCAAAAATATTAAATAATATCATCAGAAACAAAAACAAAAATCATTTATTAAAAATTCAATGATTGTTCCAATTAAACTTATAAGAAAAATTTATTAAAATTTCCGTCTCATCTTGTATTATTTTAACATTTCAAATCAATAAAATGCTAAAAATCTAAAGATTTCTTTAAATTATTGACACAAGCTGATAAAAAAACGCTTTTTCAGTTGCAATTCAATAAAATGAAAATTAAAAATCAAGAATCTAATAAGTGAATGATTTTAAAATGCCCAATACTATTAAAGTAATGAACACAAAAAAAAATCCATAAACTAATTATTTTACTTAAAATGAAATTAATAAAAATTCAATAGAAAAAAAAGTAAAGAACTATATTCGAATGCAACAAGATGAATTTATCCATTTTAAGGTATTTGTCGGACGATAATAATCGATGTGATACACATCAAAAAACAATACAATTATAGATATCGAAATAATATTTCGATTGTTCAAATTCAAAAAGTTCTTAGATTATGCTTACATCATTTTCTAATATTCAATCAATGATTCTAAAAATAAAATATAATCATTTTGATTTATAATTTGGATCAAATAGAGGTGAAAAAAATTAATATTTAAAAGGCATTGAAGATATCTCAGAAAACTCTTTTTTTATTAATTGGATTCACTTTGAAGTGTAAAAAAGGTTATTTTTTCTTGAAAAAAAGAATTGAGTTTTGAAATATAATTTTTTGCGCTTTATTTTTTAGAGTATTTAAAATAAACTGAAAATATTCATTTTCATTCTGATCGATTTGCATAAATCACTAAATAAATAACTTAAAATTACAAAAATTTTCAAATTTAAGAAATATTCTAAATATAAATATACTAAGATAAATTTAAAAAACTTCTCGATCATACCTAAACAAACGATTTTACAAAAATTTCACTATTAGAGCGATTATACAAATTAAAATGTGCTCATTATTGGTGTAAAAAAAGAAAAAAACTGTCCAATTGCAACACTATCAAGCAATTATTACGATTTGCAGATCATAATTTTTTTTTTGTAATACAAAGCGACAAAATTTTAAATAAAAAACAGTATTAAGTTTTAAACAAATTTGATTAGTTAATGTATTAAAAATGGATCAGTATATAACTGAAATATTTTAGAATACTATACTTTTTTAAATTAGATTTTAAAACGACTTGAATTGGAAAAAATTTTTTTATTTTTCATATCAAAAAAAAAAGCAGCATAGAAATTAGAAATTTCGAAATCTGATTCACTGTGAAGTGAATCAAAATAGTAAACAAAAAAAAGTTACCTACCGATGTGGATAATAGGGACTAGTAATTTCGAAAACAGAATCCGAAATCACTTGATTACAATTATATTGTGATTGACTAGACGATGTATGGTCACTTTCTGATTTAACTTCACTTTTATTATTGATAGCCTGATAATTTTTTCCTTGAGTAGGATATAAAACGCCATTTTTGTGTGAGCTAGTTTCATAATTGTTTTTTGTGTAATAAGCAATTCGATTTTCTTCACTCGGAGAATCTTGTTGGCCTTT
>BLXL01010573.1:0-59476 GCA_023170135.1 Acarapis woodi
AAATATGCGGTCATTTTCATCACTAATTGTATCTTTTTTCAAAAAAAGTCCTTTAGTTTAATTTTATTTTAAAAGTATAAAAATACTTAGAAGTGTTCAATATTTAATATTGTTGCCATTTCAAAGGAAGTTTTTTTAATTAAGATGTTTTCAAAAATTCAGGGCTTTGAATATGAGAAATAAACATATTTTAACCGAAGAAATAAATATGCATTTTTCATTTCACATAATTTGTATTTTTTCAATAAAAAATCTTATGTTGCGATTCACGATAGGATCTCACAATTACGCCAACATTCCATTATGCACGCTTTTAGTTCGATGTACTGCGTTTGGGGTTTACTATAATTTCTTTCATACAAACTTTGATTGAATCAAGATCTGCTCTCATATTGAAATTTATTTTTTTTTGACATGAACATTAAAATCTTGTTTTCTTGTATCTTTTTTCACCGTTCGAAAATTTTCTTAGTATTTTTTTATATATTTTTGTTTTTCAAGATGTTTTAAAAACAAAATCTTAAAAAATTAGAATTTTTGGTTTGAATTTCGATCTCAAAGATTTGTAGTTAGAAAAATGATCAAATTTTTTTTTTGAATTTGAACTTTTGAACTTTTAATTCAGTTTATAGTTTAATTTCATTTTTTTTTTTTGATTTGTAAGTTAATATTCACCTTCGAATTTTCAGAAAAGTTTTTCTGATTAACTGAAATCGGTAGTCACTTTAAATGTGTAAATTTAGTTTTTATTTTTAAAAAAACTGAAAACAAGAGGATACAATTTCGAATATTCGCGAGTAGAATATGTGAATTTTTTAGGATTTTACAAGATTTAATATTTTTTGAATGATGCATGGTTTGATTTCTAATAAATTTGATCTGAATATAAGCACATGGATATATTATATTCAATATGCAAAGTCGGAACAAACAATTGACAGTCATTACTTGATTCGTTTACAAATGTATATATTGGTCTGTTTAAAAGCAAAATTAATTAACTTTCAAGATTAGTTAAGTTATGTACTGATATATTATACATAATAGAATTAACAATTTCAGGTAATTCTACTTAAATAATTGTGACNNTTTTTTTAATGTTTAATTATTGCATCGATATCAAAAAATTTAATATAATTCAAAGGTTGATGATAAAAATTTAGTTTTTAAATTTCAATTAGTGGTCAAGACTGCTCCAATATCTCTTTCTTCCATTATTCGTAGCGGAACATATCGTAAATCACTTTTTTATTTCTTTTCATCAAGTCTGGCTACATTTGCAAAATATAGAAAAATTACACAAATTTTAATGAAGTTGGAATTAGCGACAATCTAGTTACATTGACTTAACCATAAAATCACGATACTCGTTGCACAATTCCGAATAAACTTTTCTATACATAATAACTTGATTTATATTATGCTGTATAGTCGGCAATTCATATTTACATATTAAATTACTAACTCTTATTCGAAGATCTTAATTTTATTAGATATGTAATGAAATTTTTAGTCTTTATCTATTTACACAAAATTTTATATTTGCCCCCTAAACAAAATTTGTGAACACACGTATAACGATATTTTTAAGAAACAGAAAATAATAATAATGATAATAATAGTGATAATAATAATAGTAATAATAATAAATGGCACTGCAGGTTAGTGATAAAATGAAGTGCTTTTGCATTTTTTATGTGATTCAAACTAATTTCGTTTCAATAAAATTCAAGTTAGAGACTTAGATGAAAATATAAGAGAATTATGAAATATATTAAAGCCTAAAAAACTAAAGATTAAAAAAAATTATAAAAAAAATTGGGTTAGAATAATTTATTGTAAAAAGACTCTTGAAGAAGAACAATAGTTTTTACAAATGAGTGAAAACCACAATTTACTGAATCGTTTCATTAAATTTTAAATAATTTTCTCTAGTCGTGAAATTTTTCAGTCATTGAAGCTAGATCATTTCGGAATGATTGAATATATCAAAACGATTCATACATTTTTATAATATACAACCTATATAAATTATCCAAAAGTTTTTGTTCAAAATCAAAAAAAATGAAAACGCATAAATAGATTTTTTTACTCTCAATTTAAAAATCGCTTACATTAAATTTTCACTCTAGTTGAAAAATAAGATTCAATTAGCAACTTTTTTTTATTTTAAATTTAATTTTTTTAAGAAAATTATTCTGGTCAAATTTAAGAATTGATTAACGCTAAAAAATCGATTTTAAATTAAATTCTGAACTTTATCGATCACACATCATTCTTGGTCAGTTTCTTAATCAAATAAGTCCAGTTTCGCTAAAAAAATAAGTTTTTTCTTCAGGGTAAAAATTTATTCAGTTTAATGTTTTTTTTTTGTTTTTTTTTTCTAAGCAACACTGATTTTGGATAGCATATACTATTCTTGAAATAAAGTTTTATAAAATTTTAAATTTATAAAAACTGATTGAAATTGGTAAAAGAATTTGTAAAAAAATTTCTTAATACATGTTCAGGCTTTGTTTTTAAGTTATGAGGAGAAAGACCTCTAAGAAAATAAAAAATTATTGATTAAAAAGAGAGTAAGAGTTTGAGTTGTTTAAACTTTTGTAAATCTTTTCTCAGACAAATCTTTCTAAAATACTAATATACTAATGAAAAATTTTCAATTTTTAACATTTTATCGTCTTTTCGCAATAATTTTAATTTTAATTTTATCTTTATTATCTAATTATTCAAAATAAAAACTTTTCGTTCTGAATTTTCTAGATTCCAATCACTAAATGGGAAGAAATCGAAAAAAATTTTTGTTTAAAAATATTTTACATGTAAGTTGAAAAAATTCTTATGAATTCTAATTGAATGGAAAAATTACACCGATTTTCATATATTTTGTTCTGCTAAGTAAATCGTATCAGAAAAATTCATAAAAAAAATTTTTTTTCTTTTTTCGAATTATCAATAGCCTAAAATGAAATAAATTGTTAAATTGATTATCAATTTTCACTATCAAAATCACTAATCGGAAATACCTATTTCATTTCAAATTTATAAGATGCTATTTATCATTCTGATTTTTCGGGTATAAGTTATTTAATGAAAAAAAAAATTTCACAACCTGTTACATAAATGTTTCAGAAAAATATCTTTGATTTCTTTATCAAACAAGTTCAATTATTGACTGTATTAAACAAAAAAAAATTATACCCGAATTTTTTAAAGCTATTAAAATATCCAGAATAAAATTTATCGATAAAAAAATTATATTTTATAATTTTAAAATTTCTTGAAAAATTTATCATCGTTTCTAAATTACCACGTTTACTTATTGTCATAATATATTCTATTCTGAAATCGGTCAACTAAAATAATCTAATGAAATTTGGTTTATCTGAATTTAAATTTTCCAAGCCAATCTTATAAATATACTATCTTTAAAATTTTTGTTAAAATAGATATTTAATTCAAGAAATCTTAGTTTTCTTAAGAAATCAATGTTTTGTTCAAAAAATTAACATATATTTTATTATGTTTTATTTTGGAGGGAAAAAATTTATGCTTGAGATTTTTTACGATCAATTTTTATAATAAAATAAAAATAATTGTAAAAAAAATTTTGAATGAATTAAATCACTAACTAGTATTTAACGTGAATATGACTAATTACAATAAATAAATAAATAAAATCAAATGAAAAAAGATTTACTCATACCATAAAAAAAAAAAAAAAGAAATCGTTTTTTTCTTTTAGAATTTCATCTCTAAATTCTTATATTTATTCCTAAATAACAAGGTGAAAAGGATCACAAAAAAGAATCAAAAGCAAATCGTATTTGAATTGTGGTAAGATGTCCTGATAAATTAATACAAAAATGTTACAAGCGGTGATGTTTTTAGCAGTCGATAGAATTTTTTTTTTACGTGTTTCATTTAGATTTCACGACAATTGAGTACGCCTTTAAGAGTTAAGAATTTTTATTTATTTAATTTGTCAAATTTTTTATATAAAAGAAGACAGCAGATATTTCAGTGAATAAAATTAAAATGAATAATGAAAGATAAAATAAATTGAAATAAGAAATAAATATTTGAATTTTAATCAAAGTCATTTCTTTGTTTGATTTAGGAAATTCGACTAGAAATATTTGAGTCCGACTAATGAATTCTTTGAACAAAAAAAAAATCTCAATAAATTTTGATTTCGCCATTAATCACATTTTCTAATAAAAATAAATTTTCAAACTTGTGTCCACTTTCATAAATTCCATGAAGTTAATGTAAGTACTATAGAGTGACAAATATCATTCATAGTTTTTCTTAAGCAGAAAAAACATTGATTTGGCTATATCATTTTAGAATATGTTATAGATACAGCATATCATCATTGTCATTTGGTCTGATCATAATCTAGTTTTAGAGTAAAAAAAAAATCAAATTTGTTTTGGTCATTCAGAAAAAATTAAATATATTTTTGCGGTGGCAATATAGTGACAAATCTCTATGGTGACATAATTTTCAATTTTATTTCTTAAGATCATTCATTTTTTTTTCTATAGTCACTAAAATCACTGTGATAAAATTGCTCAGATTTCTCATTAAGAAAATCTTGTTTTACTATCGTCTGAAAATTTTTTCTTGAATTAAACAAACGGAAATCTAGTTAAAATAGTGTGTAACCATAGTAATGAAGGCGATAAGAATGACCAATCAAGCTAGTTGATTTTGATTCGTCGTGTCATCCATGATTAAATCTGCCAGAAGTAAATAGGCAGAAGTGAGAAAAAATGATGCTTTACAAATGAAAATTGGATCTATGTTTAACACGTTTCGCATTTGAAATCACCATTCTCACAATTTGATCTAAAAAGCGACGAATATGAGAGAATAAAAAATTCAAAGCTAAAAAAAATTTAATTTTATTCTCTTTTTAAAAAAATTCACTTTTTGAATCAAAGAAATTTGACTTTTTTTTTAATTTATTTTTCTTTTTTTATTTTGGCGAAAGAATTTCTATTTAAATTCTTTACTTTTTGTAGCCTAAAATTATGTGAGTAATACGTTTTTTATTTGAATTTTCTTCGGAATTTGTGTTTTCTCACAACTAATGTCCTTTAAATTTTTTTAAGTATTAACGAACTAGCCATCTCAAAAGTGGACATTGAAAATTTTTTTTTAGAAAATAAGTTATACGAAATCCGGAAGAGATGAAATCTAATTCGCCTAATTTCTAAAATTTGATCTAATGAAAAATATATTTTATTTTTAAGTAAAAAATCCTCTTATTTTGATAAATTTTTTTTATTTTTAAGACATAATAAGTATCTAATTTTTTCATATTTGCTGGGATTCAGATTATATTCATTAAGTAAATTGTGCGAATTCGTGATGTGCCAATCAACATTGCCTGCAACTTGAGAGTATTATCACTGGTAAATTACAAAAGTGTGACTAGGTCTATATTACTTATTAATAGACACGGTATTAATATTTCAAATCAAGACAAAAAAAAATCGAAAATAGCAAATCCGCCGACAAAATAAAAACTCATGTTTACTTGATATTCGAAATGTGCAGATTTCACGAATCATTGTAAATGTCGTGTAGTTTAGCTCTTACTGTCCCTTTATTTTTATAAAGTTAGATAAAAAAATTTACTATTTTTCATCATTTAAAAATGATTATTATGATTAAAAAAGAGAGATCATATTGAAATCAAGAATAAAAGTTATGAATCGCTTGAAATTTGATGGAATATTATTTTAATTCTCAATTTTCTAGGAGAAAAAAAATATCAACAAAAAAATTATCAGACTATTCTTATGTTCATTTAAATTAGAATTCCATACAAATAATTCATAGAATGATGTACTATAAAAAAAATTATACAAAGCAATGTAACAAAATGATGTATGATTGGTGAGTAGACACAGAAAAATTCAGGATTATGTCTATAAGTCAAAATACTCAAATTTTTAAATTTTTTGACAACTGATATGACTCTAATAAAATATAAAAAATCTAATCAAGGAAGAATTATTAGGAATTAAAAAAAAAAATCAAAAAGAAATATATTATAGATTTAAAATTTAAATGTTAATTCAAGAAGTTTTTATTCGGAAATTTTGATTCATTTAGCTAATCAATGAATAAGACTACAAATCATTATTATAAATAGATTTTTTTACTCACAAATAATTCTTTCTCAATTACTTTTTGTAGTATTTTTGCCTATTTATTTTTATATTTCAAATAGTAAATAGAGTTCATCGAACTTTAATATTAAAAAACAACTTGATTTTACCAATTGATATAGTAATATTAGATTATATGTGTATATATCATTTTAAAAAATATTTGTCTAATACAAACAGAATAAATTCTTAGTTCTTTATAAATCGCATCGATTTTCGATGCCCATTATCTTTCTTTAAGTTCAAAACCAAATTTAATTTTAAATTGTGCTTTTCGAATATTATATTAAAAAATATTTTTAAACATATGTGTTTAATTTAAAAACAACTATCTCTTGGGCTTTTGAAGTATTCTTCATATTATTTCCGAGAAACTCTATTTGTTTTTTTAAATAATATTTACTATCATTTATTACAAAACTTTTCATATATTTTCTTTTTAATTCGTATTTTTTTACATAGTTTCGATTACAAGGAACAAATATTTTTCGGCTTGATCAAGTTTATCATTGAAAATGAACAATGTTACTTAAGTTCCGATTTGTAAATCAATAGAAAATAAATTCCAAACTTCATTTTTATAATTGAAAAAAAAAATCTCATTCTATCAGTGACAATAAAAATTCATAATTTTAAGTACTCAAGAAATTTTTAGTTTCGAAAAATGCAATAGTCCTAATAAAAATATTTAGAATAAAATTCGGGAAAAACGTTTGTAAAATATTGAAATAAATGCATTAAAATTAATAAATAAAAGAGTTTATTAGGATTTCTTTTTGTAAACAATGTTAAATATTTGGAATTCGTAACAGTTGGGCATCGTTCCGACCTCTAGAATATAATTAATTAATTTAAAATTTTCAAAATTTTGAAAAGTTTTGTTAAAACAAAAAACAAAAAATTGGAAAAGCACATCAGTTTAGTAAAATACAAGATATTCGAATTATTCATAAAACAATCAAAATAAAAATGGCAAAATGATATTTTTTTTTGCGGAAAAAGACAAACTATAATAAAACATACATGGAACTCAATCCATAATTAAAAAAATTGCCAAGTATTTAAGACTGCATACGATTTGAATTTTACGAACTATTAGAACCTTACTTTCGAATAGATATTTTTTTCCATCAAATCAATTTGTGATTTCAGACTCAAAAAAATATTTTTTGAATCAAAGAAATTAAAAAAAAAGTGCTTGAGAATTTAACGTATGATTCGAAAAATCGCAAAAAAAAAATTTATTTTGAGTAAGTTTTTTCAAAAATTTATGGAGTTTTGCTAAAAGCATAGGATATTTATTATAGAAAATAATTTAAATTGACAAAACTATTTTAGTAAAATGATATGAATAAAAACTGTCCCAAATACGATTTATAAACTGAATCCGTATAATTTACAAACATATAATCGAAAAAAAAAAATTACGAATCAAATTTCAATTATCAGAACAACCATCAGTTTAGCCATTTTTAAGTTGTATCGTTCATAATACTAACTCATTTTTTTAAAGAGTGTTTAAAAGTTTATGAAAAATATTTGCTTTAATTAAAATATGAAGCAATGTTGCAAATATTAGGGGATGAAAATGGCGAAAGATCGAATTAAAGAACCCAAACTATATTAAGAAAACAACGGAAGTATCACATTATAAACTGTGAATTTTTATTCTCAAAAATAATATAATCATCTTTGCCGTTTGATATATAATGGAAAATAAGAGACTTTTAAACTTACATGGTTTGTTTGCATAAACATTATGCATTCCATACAGTTATGTTTTTTATAAATAAAAATTAGCAAGGCAAAAGAACTTTGGTTTGAAGATAATTATTCATGTTTTACCAGTAAAATGACAATATATTATTCACAAAAAATAGATGAAAAGACGCGGAATGCGTAAAATAAACGAATCTTTTTCTTCGAGAATTCGAAAAGAAAAAATCAAATAAACTAAAAATAGCCTGTTTCTTAACATGATATATTGCATTAAGATCAAATCTGGATTCTAATAATATTGTACTCATGTTGCATCCTTCAGACTGATTGCTTTTTCTATTGAATTTAATCACGTATTATATACATGCTTACGGCGCAAGTATGAAAAAATGGATACCAAAGTAAAACTTATTTTGAAAAAGAGCCCTGCAGCAAATTTTACAAATTATTTATTATATTATATTTTTATTCATATTTGGAATCATGTCGTCAAAGATAATAAAAAAAACACGCGTTTTTCTGAAATTTGAATTCGTAATTAAACTTTTGTTTAAGATTAAAATTTACACATATTAAAAATAACCGATTTCGTCGAAAGCTCAGTGAAAAAAATTAGATTTTTTTCTTATTGTCTTTTGCCTTTAAAATATCAATAATAGATTAAATTTATCTTAAATTTTCCACCGAAAATAAAAATAAAAGTAAATTCATTTGAGCCATTGATGATGAAAAAATCGAATTGAAATTTTTTATTGATATAATATATAAGTGTGGTGATTTTTGAAATTATATCAAGTTTATAATTCCAAAAATTTAGATGAAATAACATTTTCTTTTTTTGAAAAAATTTCATTTAATTTCAAATATTTTGAAAAGATATTAAAAAGATATATCGATTTGATTTAATTTATAAACTTTTCTGATTTTTAAAAACTACTTTATAGATCAAAATTATTATTTACTGGAAAAAGACAAATGAGCAAAAGAGCAACCAAGCAGCCTCGAATTCGAAATTTCAATTAAATAAGTAATTATTAATCTAAAAGTTTGTTTTTCTAAGTAATATAAATAAAGGATTAATAATTAATCAAAATAAGTTTAATTTAAATAATTATCACAGCTAGATAATGAAATGAATAAAGTCTACGTTAATAAAAAATTTTATTATTAAACTACAACTTGATTCAATAATAAACAATAGAACGATAAAATTCAATGCATGAATTTATTCATGATCGATTGCTAAAATGGATTTTCGAATATACTGCTGTATATATATGATTGTAAACTTTTAATCTATTATCAATAAAAATTTTTTTTACAAAATAGATGACCCTGATAAATTTTTTTTTTTACAAGTGCATTACAATCAATACTACACGCTGCACTAAGATTTTACAATTAAATAATATTAAAAATAAGTGATATTTTTACAAAAGCCGGTGTAAAAATTTATTCATTATTTCAGAATAAATTGAAAACATAAATAAAAAATGTTAGATATTTATGAAGCGAAAAATTTTTAGGCAAAAAAAATTATAAAATTACTCAATTTTTTGCTTTATTTCAAAGTGCATAAAATCAATAAGAGACAACTGATGATAATTCAAGCAGCCGTAAAAATAATTTTGGAAAAGTTTTGCTTCAGTCTGATAAACTTAAAATCTAACTTCCGTTCTCTTTTTACATATTTGCTCTTGTGAGAAAATCAAATACGAATAGGATAATTTATTTCAACATTTTTTGAATATAGAAGTTTTTTAAGAATTCTGCTGTTACTCTATCATTTTTACCATTAGACAAAAAACAGAAAATCTTATTATTTAAATATTAAAAACCACTGTCGTATTTTTTTAAATATAAATCGTACACTAATATTATTTGATATATATGTTTGATATTATGTAACAAACTATTGATACAGAATAAATCTATTGAACGCAATGAAATTCGATAAAATGACATAGCTAAAATTATGCTCCGATGTTCTATGAAAGAAATCATATCGTGAAATAGGATTTATTTCGTTAATTAATGCATGTGATTATAAACATAAATGTATAATTACATATAGATGTGTTCAAAAATAAATATGATAAAAACAACATATAGGCTAAAAATTCCTATTATCATTAAGACGATAATGACTCTTTAGTCTCTACTTGTTAAACGATTAGTATCACTAAATTAAAAAAATTGACAAACTAAAACTATATAATTCAGAAAACGCTAATAAATATTTTGTTTACTTCATTTATTTTCTGGTTCAAGTTTCAAAATTTCATAATATATTTCATATTTTGAAAAGTTTATCCCATTTCTGAGAATTATGAAAATTCAAAAATAATTTAATATGCCTTTTGGACATATAGCAAAATAATTTTCCCAAGTTGTCGATAATTTTTGAATTTTTACTTTATAAAATTTAAAAGAATTTTTCCGATTTTTCTAATTTTCTTTGAAAAAAAATTTTCAAGCATTATCTTCCGTTTTTTTTGAATTAAACTTTGCACACTTAATAAAATTAGTAAAATTTATTTCCGTTTGGACGTTTAAAAAAGCTCTTAGCTTTTATACATTTGCTGAATAATCTATAGTATGATTTCCATTTTTTCATTCACGCATTCAATAAAAATTAAAATTAAAAAACGTATATTTTATAGCCAATAAGGTACAAAAAATCAAAATCTAACAATATTGAAAAATTAAGGAAAAGATAAAGACGGGCAAACTAGAATAAAGAGTGACTATTTTTTTCTTTCACATAAATGAAGTCATATATGTGACTAAAGAGTAATATCAAATTTATCCTCTCTAGCTTAATTTATCATTACAGCTCTTCTATCAGATTGTTTTTGAATTTGAAGACAAGTTAATAAAAGAACAAGCATTTTCTGATTCCAAGAAAAAAAAATGAAAAAAAAACACGATCAGATTTTAGTTAAATTAAATATTTGGGAAATTTTTTTTTTTCACTTTTTTTTCAATTTATATCCAATCACGATTCAAAATAAAAAAATCCACTTCCAAATAAAATTCCGAATCGAAAATTTATAAAAAGCCAAAAAAGTAAATAAATAAAAGGTAAAAAATGATTTAAAAAAAAAATAGATAACGGTTTAAATAAAAATTTAGATAACCTTAAAGATTTTAGAAACGTGAACAACAAATGGTAAAAAAAAAACTTGATTTCATAAAGAATATTAAACCCTTATATTTTGTTGTTTCAGGTAAGAGTAAACTTTAATTTATACTTTATTATTCAATTCACCACATCATAAAATTTAATCTCAAAATACTCGCGATAAAAACTAAAATAAAAATTTAGAGAAACTCACTTTTGATGGTTTGTGCCAGAATGATTTCCTGAAAACCGGCGAATATTGTTAATGGCAAAATCAATAAAATTAGCAAGTAACTTGTTAAGTTTCCCGTATAAATGTGTTGATGTAACATTGTTATCGACGTATTGATGTCTTGCTTTCATAAAAAATCCAATTAATTTTAAAAAAATTGACAAATTAATTACATTTTTCATAAATTTCTATTCATTTTATAACCGGAAACAGAATTTTGATAACTCGGTTCACAAAAAAAAACTGTTTTTTTTTTTACTGCACGGATCATAGTAACAATGTAAAATTATCCAAAAAAAGTTTTTTTTTAAAAAATAAGCGTTTATTAAACTACAATAAATTTTAGGGAGAATTTCAACTTATTCGCGTTTGCAAAATTTTTTGATGGGCAAAAAATGTTTTGAGATTGTATAATTGATCATCTAATTAATACAATACGAAGATTAAGCTTATGATGTAAATTAAACATCGTCTTCAATTGCACTATTCTTTAATAATGTTCCTATTAGCAGGTAAGTTTTAACAAAACCGTTAATTATAATGGTGAGAAAGATTTTTTTAAAGAATTTTGAATATCAGAATTATAGTTATTTTATCGTTTTATTTCAACAAAATTTGTGTGATAATTTTAATTTAACCAAGATACCATGCTGAATTCAATGCATATTTGAATAATATTAAAACTTATTATATCATCAATAAAAAATTTTCAATGTTTGTCGACTGATCAAAGGGAAATATAAAAACTCGTGATTTTAAAACGATTTTGTTTATTGAAATTTTTCGAATTCGTAGAATTAATTTATCTGCAAGCCTTTTGTTGAAAATATGAAATAGGTAAAATAAACAAATAGGAAAAAAAGTAATCTAAATAACTTTAGAAAATTATTTCAGATAAGTGCAAATAGAAAAAATTAAAAAAAAAAAACATTTAAAATCAAAGAAAAAAAAAACTTCATTCTTTATCATAGACTACGAGTCGCACACTGTTTTTTAGTTTTCTCAACTTTTCTAGCAAAACTACGATCCATAGTTTAAATTCGCGCATGTATCGAAATTCTTTTCTCAAATTATAAAAGGACTGGTTTGTTAATAAAATGCTCTATCTATCATAGTTTTAAAGCTTTTAGAGATAAATCTAATAGAATTTCAATAAAATTTAGTCACTAGATCCTTTTAGTGAACAGACATATTAAAAAAGGAGATTAAAATCGATTTCTATATGAACACATAGTTTATAGAGAAAAGATAACTTTTAGATTTCCATTTATGTTATATATGCTTCAAATATATAATAAAAATCACAAAATAAAATAAACCACCATGGTTAAATAACAAATGAATTTCATTCCTAATAAATGTAATTATAGCTATTAAAAATATATATTTTTTTAGCGTAATATGCAAAAAATTTAATTGGTATTATATTCGAAAAGAAATATATGCATACTTGAATTTTTTACATATTTAACAAAAATTCTAAATTTTTAAGAAAAAAAAATTTAATTTTGAAATTCAATAAAAAAATGACTGTGTATGTGCAATTTAAATTAAATTAGAATACAGAAAAGTAAAATTATTTTATCAATACATATATGGATTTTTTTTAGTATTCTTTTGTTAGGTAATAAATTTTAACAAAAACAAAAAAATTTGATTTTCACTAATTTTTTAAAAATTTTAGCCAAAATCTTGTTTACCAAAAATAATATTTCTTATTAAAAATGTAGTTACAAGATGATTTTCTTTCCAAAATAAATCTGATTTAAAAATATAAGCAAAACAAAAATTATAAATTTCATCAATTGATTACAACAATTTATTTGAATTATTAGTTTATATTATTTTAAAATTGATTTATTTAGACCAAGCTATTTTAAGCTTTTCATTTTCTTTTATTTTTTTTAGAACAACTTAGATCAATGGATGTAGTCGGTAAAATTTGGACAGATAAAAATATTATGGGTGTATTCGAAACAACATGATTCACGATAGGCCTACATTATGTATAAAAATTTATCTATAAAGATTTCTTGTAAAACTTATCAAACACAGGCTACTCCCAAATTTTTTCAATTAAATTTAATACACCCTTTTTTATCCAACCTGCTTAAATTATCTAAAAAAAGAAATTTCAAAATCTTTTTTCAAACAAGAATCTAATTTTTTTGTAAATAGAATTCGAGGTGTAAACCAAAAAATCAAGTGCCTGTTAACTTTTCTTAAATAAAACGGAAATTAGTTAAGAAAATACTACTTGATACTTTTTGTAGATAATTGTTTTCTAGAATAAATTGGTCTTGGAAAATAAAATTTTCTCTTATTTCTAATATTCAAGTAAATGTGTAACGATTCTAATAGTTAATTAAACATGGTTTTAATTGATTTTTCTTGTCAATCTTATTAAAAGATTCAAATATATCAAAAGATTTGTCCATATTTTTAGGATCACTATTTGATAGAATTTTTAATCCATTTATACACAATATATATATAAAATATAAGCGATCCGATTCAGTAGATTGAAACAAATGATTGATTCTTTTTATAATTAATGATAAGCAACTCTTGAAAATTAATTCAAATATATGCAAATTACTTTTTCCTGAAATTAGCATTCTGTTATATTTAATAAAACGAAAAAAAGCTAAAATATTAAAAATCATATTAAATATTTAAAAGCATCTAAAATACCATTAAATTAAATTGCTCCAAAATCGTTTTGATGAAAATTTCCAAATAGATAATTTTAACGAGTGAAATTCCCTTGTCATTGAAAAAAATATTCAGAATAAAAATCTATACGATTGCACAGACGCAACAAATAATAACTTATTAGTGATCAATACTTTTTTTTCATTCAAACAGTTTTTACTTATCTCTTCTTATTTTTTAGATTGTGAAAAATTAAATCACTTTCTAACTTTTTTTTTAATATAAAGTATTAAAAAATTTTCGTCATAAGTTTTGTTAAAAATTTAAACAAGATTCGATTGAGAAATAATCAATATAGAAATAATTTTTTTTATAAGTAGCAATTGACGTGATCATTAATTTTTGAGACTTGGCTCTATTGTTTAAGAAAAAGTAATTTAGGTGACTTAGCATAATAATTAAAATAAGTTGCGAATTTGTTTCTTGTACTTTGACATAAGTAAATGGTAAATTCATTCATAGAATTCAAAAAAAAACTTAACAATCAATTAAGTCGATAGACAATTATTTATATTTTTTTAGAAAAATTTGAAAAAAAATTTATTATTTAGAGTCTATTCAAATAAATAAATTTAAATGATAATGTGACTTGTAAGGGTCAAATTTAAATTAAATTCAGATCTGATATTTATAATATGCACAATTTTTATATTTGAGAATTTTTTTTTTTTCATTTCCGTTTTTTATACGTATAACAAATTTAAAAAATATATACATTTTTAAAAAGATTTTTATTTCATGAAATTAAAAAGCATAATTTTTTCGGAAAAAAAGAAACTAAACGAAAATAAAAATTGTAAAATATAAATTAACCAAAAATACCAATTTCTGAAAAAATATTTAACCGCTTCAATTTCACTGAAAAAAGTTGATTGTAAAATCAAACTGTTACCAAAAAAAACATAAATTTTTCAGAAATAAAAGAACATGAGCATTTTTTTGGGTACTCGATGCGTGATAAAGCTTCAATGTATATATTGACAAAAAAATTAATTTCTTAAAAATATTAAAAAAGTGAGAAAAAAATTTCAAAAATTAAAATTTTCGCTAAAGTTGCAATAATAAGAAAGTTCAAAAATCTTAGAAAACAACAGCGACCGAATAAATTCTCAAATTAAATCAACTTAAATCGCAACAATTTTCACACTTGCCTAAATATTTCAACTATCTAAAATTTGGAAACATATTATGATTGTAGTTTTTCATGTAATATATGTTCATTTTTGATACTCATACTTTTTTTTTATTTTATAAATTCAAAATTGTACAAATTCATAGATAAATCAATATGATGATTTGATTCTAAAATTACTTCTCAAAATGATTTATTTAATGGAAAATTATTTTAAGTTTCTTTGAAGCCCTTTTTTGTGCTTTTTCTTCATGCAAATTATATTCTAAAATCTATTTCTAATTTGAATCTAAAAACATCTGAATAGATTTCAATCAAAAAGTGAAGAAAATTAATGGCTAAAAACAAAATGAAATTTTTCGAAATATCGATTCTCAGGAAAGATTTAAAAATTGAAATTTAATCGAATCGGTGAAGCTAATTTCAGGAAAAAGTAATTTGCATATATTTGAATTAATTTTCAAGAGTTGCTTATCATTAATTATAAAAAGAATCAATCATTTGTTTCAATCTACTGAATCGGATCGCTTATATTTTGTTGTTTCAGGTAAGAGTAAACTTTAATTTATACNNGAAATTTAATCGAATCGGTGAAGCTAATTTTATTCTCTATTTTCTTTATTTGAAAATTAATCAAAATCTTAATTAAAATTTTTTTTATATTTATTATCACTTAGTTCATGCGATTTTAAAGACACATTATCATTTTCAACTTCAAATAAAAAACAAAACAAAAATTGAGTTTCTTTTAAAATATAGTTCGAATAAAGAAGCATCTCAAAAATATTGAAATGCTATTTAGAAAATTATGATTTACTAAAAATCAATAAAAGAAAAAAAAACTGGATAAGTAAATAAAAAACAGAATTGATTAGATCGAAATCACATTGGTATTTTTCCCCACATTTTTTTTAATTTCTTGAAATAATTAAGATCATTCGGAATTCTAATCTGAAAAAAATTATTTTAATAAATTTTGAATGCATGTCTATTAAACTAGTGTAGTTTATTAACGTTAAAGAAATAGGAATATATATTACTCATTGAAGAGAAATTGGTTATTTTGGGAAAGTTTAAGAAATAAAATGGTGGAATAACCAGAAAAAAAGTATTTTACAAGAATCATTTTTTATTCTCAGAATTTTATATGAAACGGTGATGAAATTTTCTGTTAGAAGAAAAAAAAAATGATGATCAGTTAGCGAATAAAAAAAAAAAAAAAGATTTGTTGCGTTCAATTTAAAGTAAACTTCAAAAGTCTACAACATAGCAAGCTCGAAATCGTCTGTTGATATCCATTTATTCGCTACTTCAGGGAATAGTGACGTCAAATAATTTATGTTTTAATAAAGCACGTTTAAGCGAAAAAACAAGAGCCCATAACGATCAAAAGAAGTGTACCTTATGTTCGATTTTTTTTTCTTTACTTAAATTTCTCGAATCGTTTAATTCACTAAATGCTATAATATTATTCTTATTATTCAAATTGAATTTCATAATAAAGCTAATGACTCAAATAAAAGCATATACGATCCGTAAATGAATATACACACCGTATGCTCTAAATACGCCAATAAACTGATTTTCTTAGAATTAAAATTATTGAAATCTTATTTTTCGATTAGACAGTATTGCTAAAAATTAATACAAATTACTCGAAATTTTCGAATTTCATTTCGCTCAACAAGCTTGATATATATCAATCTTTCATAATTAAATTTAAAAAAAAAAACCTTATACAACTTTATTTTTTTTTTTAATTAATTTTACAAATATAATAATAATTTGTTTTTATGTAATTAATGTATCGATATTTTAAAGTCAATTGAAAAAAAAAAGATTTATAACATCAATGTTTCAATATATGGAGAACATTTTAAAAATTTTCTGAAAATAATTCATTAATTAACTACCTCAATTTTAATGAATGTGCCCTACACAAAATTCAAATATTAATCTGAAGTCCTCTTATTAAAAAATCAAGATTTTTGGTTCACAAAACTTTTAAGTCTTTCATGATGATGAAAAATATCTAATAAAGGCTAATTATTAATATTATTTTGAAATAGAACGTTTTCAATAGTTAAAAATGAATTTTCCTAAAAATTTTTGTTTCAAATTCTAAAAAAATTGCTTTGTAATCGCATTCTAATTTCACTTTTGCAACAACAAATTGACTTCAATAACCTATTTATGATGTCAGTGCAAATTTTGATAATTTAGATCATTTTGTCTTTAAACTCATAAATATCATATTTCTGAATACATTTTATTTTATGGTTTTGAAATCTTAAGAATATCAATAAAATAAATCGTTGAATAATATAATCTGACATTTTTTCAGTATCATTTCGATATAAGAATTTTTGATGTCCAACAGAGAACAAAATAAGTTCAAGAAAAGGCTACAAAAATTCTAATCACAACAAAAGTATGTATAAAATCCAAAAAATATTTTATAACATAAAATTCAAAATTATCAACAAAAGTTAACTCAACAGATAAAAAAGAGTATTATTCTGGTTTGTTATGAACGATAAACGAAATTATTAAAGCATTATAACATTTTTTGGTGATGGCTTTTGCTTGTTTTTATCAATAGCCAGTAATTTTCTATCCGGCAGAATTGTAAACCAAGAAATTATCACATTATAATACATTCTACTTATTTTACCATTTTCATCAAATTCACTAAATAATGGTTTTCAAGCATATTCCACTAGAAAATAATTTAATTGCAATCGTGCATTAAGTCGATGAATTTGATCAGACTCATTTATACACATTTTTTCATACTATGAAATCAATAATTTCTGCAATATATAATAGAAATTGTTGCGTTAAAAGTAGCTTGTCGTATAAGATATTTTTGAAAATTATATTTTTGCTTCAATTTTTTGATGTAGATAAAGTAACTGGTCGTGTATTTTACGATTGAAATGATTATTAAGTATTTATGATAAATTCAGCTAAACATGATTCATCATCCATTTCAATAAATTTGTTCACGCTATTAGCAATAATTCTCTAGTGCAAGTTAAATGCATTAATCTTACATAAATTCGAATAGTCTTTTTTATATTTAGATAATTTAACTTTCATTTTTGTCATTAGGACTAATTATGTTTTGACTCTAGTATGAAAAATCTAAACTAACTCAAAAATTATTTATTCTCGATTTTGCTTGTTCGATTACCTACGTTTGATCTTTGTGAAAATCGCAAATCAAAACAAATAACCCTTTTTCTATGTGCTTATTTGAAATCATTTTTACAGTTTGTTATTTTTAAAATGAGTTTTAAACACACGCATGAATATTTAAAAAAAAATTAAATTCTAAAATTCATTGAAATGAAATGCATGTTATAGATCACTAAATTATGCTAAACCTTTTGGCTATCATAAATAGAGGCTAACTTTTAATGAATTGTGAAAATATTTAATATTTTAAAAAACAATACATAACCTGTAAATGCTGCTCAAAATCGAAATTATTCAAAAATTTATATATAAAAAATAAATCAGATAAAACATAGGTAAATTTTTTGATAATATTTATCTGCATATAAATTTATGGATTAAAAATTATATGAAATAACAAAATAGTTACTTTTGAATGAATTGAAATCTTAAAAGCAAATTCTTATCATGATTAATTTTAATCAAAGGTGCTTCATGTGATATAAGTTTGAATAAATCTTTGTTATATAAATACAAAATATACGTGAATAATTCAATAGAAACGATAAATAGGCAATTGATAGTATAAAATCATTTCTTATCAATCATATTTATCAAAATTCGAAAAAGTTCAAAAGATTGCATACGAAAAAAAAAAAAATAAAAAGTAAGAAAAAAATTCATAGTTAGTTGGTTACTAAAAAAATCAAAAGTGCATCGTCATAGTTTGAAACTATGAAATAATTTCTATGCTCACTGCATCACTTTAAAAATAAGATAAAGCTAATTTATTCAGTTAAAAAGCATTCGATTCAAAAAAAAAATATTTGATTGCAATGATACTAGTCATTAAATTTAACAAAATTATTATAGTAGAAATAGTTCATGATAAAATACAAGTATAAGTACATACAATAAAATCTAAATAATTTATTAAATCTTTAAACTATATCTTCTAAGTAATATTATATTTGTGGTATATTATTCGAATGAAAAATTTTATTTGCACAAAATTTTGACATCATTTTTCTAAATCAAATAATTTCTATATTCAAAATAAAAAAAGATTGTATCGAAAAATCGTCACTAAGATGGTCAAGCATACCCAAATAGTTTAAATTCTTAAATTCAAAAATAAATTTTTTTTTAATAATAAACTAGATACGCAAATTCAAATGAATATAGCATAAGTATAATGTTGGTAAATTTAATTTTTCAACCCACAAAGAAAATATTTTAAAAATTTTAGCAGAACCAGGAAATGAGCTTTAGTCTAAAAAATAGCGAATCGACTTCATTAGAAGAAGAGTGAAAATGAATAAAATTTAATTTCCATATTATTTTGATATCGTTGTAATTTTTCTTGACTCAAACTTCAAATATTGATCATTTTTCTTTTTTGTTCAAATTTATTTTGCTTTATTTTTGGTAAATTGTTTTTTCAAAACAAAAAAGAGATTATAATTTTTATCTCGAGTTCAAAATTTTTTCGATAAAAAGCATATTAATTTTTGTTTCGATTTTTGTAAACTTAATTTCTCGAACTTAGAAAAAAAAATGTGCAAAGGTCTCCTGAACAAAGATAAAAAGTAAAAAAAATAATAAAAAATGAATTAAATTTTTTTAAATTCGAAATCTAAGAGTTCAAATTAGAACAAATTAAACGATAGCTTAAAAAGAAATATTTCTTCTGATAAAACGTCAGAACAATTATCGAATCGCCATGTGGGATTTTGAAATTAGAGGTGTACTTTCAGATTTAATTTCAAGATTTTTAAATGAAAATAAATTTCGATTGGTGAAGATGTTCGAGAATTCCCCTAACACTGTTTTAAGTTTATTCACATAAAACGGCATTAAGTAAAGATTTTCAATCAACAATTTGAACAAAAATGAGAAAACAAAATTTAACATAAGACATTTCAACTTCACTATTTAAATACATATGCCTTATTCACTATTGTATTTTAATATATATATTTTTAGTCTACTTATTAGCAATGCAAACAAAAATTTTACCAAATCTAAATTTTTCAAATTGTTTTTGACATTCGTATCTCTGTTTTTTGGTTATTTTTTCTCATCCAAACAGGCGTTAAGAAAAATATTAGGCTAAAAAAATAAGTTTTTTTTTTTTTAAAAATCTTGAAAAAAAAACTTAATAAATAGTTTACTGTACATGAAATACGAATTTTCGGTAACCTACTTTTATTGGCATTTTTTAAACTGTTTTTTCTTTTTCCTTATTGAAATTTCATATTAACTAACAAAATAAAAAATCAGTTTCTAATAAAAAAGTTTTTTATGTTCAAAAAGGAATGTTCAAAATTTTATTTTAGATAATTCTTATATATATACATAAGAGATTCAATATTGATTGCATAACCACTTATTTCGATAAACAGATTTTACACTTTTGTGAAAGAGTCAACTATATTTTGAAAGAATATGGCAAAGATAAAAATAACGATTGTTTAAAGTATAACTATGTAAAAATATGTCAATCATATTCCGAAAAAATATAACAGAAATAATAATTTCAAAAAAATAGTAGCCAAGGGCAAAAAAGTTAAAGAGTTAAAGTTAGTTAAGAAGTAAGAACAAAGAGGATAAACCGAAGAAAGATAAATAAAAACAAATTAAATGGACGAATTAGAAGAAGGAAGAAAACCACTTTACTTCGAAAAAATGTTTTTTTATCCGATAAAAGTGTAACCTTTTAATTTGTGTGTTTTTTTAGTTTTTATGCGCCCAAATAAGTTTTAGAATCTTTTATGCTCTACCTACGCACCTTATCAAATAACTCTATACCCCTTGTGTATTCAATTCGAATCACATTTCTTACAAGTTCAAATAAAAGTAGAAAAGATTATTATTGTAGAGTGAATTCTATTTTAGCCAGCTAACCAACGAATTCTTATAATATACATACATAGATTTGTGAAATTAATTGACCTTAAAAGTCCGAAAAATACAAGAATTTTTTTCTCGTATCTTGAAAAAAATGTCATCATATTAGAATTAAAGCTAATTGCAATAAATTAACAAAAAATTTGAAAAATTTTACTCTAAATTTTAGTTTTTTATTGACTTTGAAACATACCTTAGCACTAAAAAATTTTTAATAAAAATAAATTTTTGAAAAAACATGCATTTAGAATTCAATTTCCCATCATTAGCTTATATTATGTAAAAATATAACAAAAATATAATTTTCAAGTAATTTGACATATAGATAGATATAGATTTGATATAAAATTTTTTGGAATAAAAATTTTCAGAATATATTGAATGAATTTTGATCAACCAAACAAACTGTTGAATTTATTATTACTTTAAGTGACTTTTCAAAATCGAAAAAGTTTTTTTTAATTTTTATTTTAAGTCATCAATTAATGTGAAAAAAAAATTCATGAGCATTAAAAATCAAAATTAAAAGACCAAGTTTTAAAAATTAGATATTACAAATCTTTAGTAAAATATGTCACCTTAATATGATTTTTGATCTGTAAAATAATAAATGGATGCTAATTTAATTTAACTCAAAGAAATATTTATACCGATTTATTTTTTAATAATTTTAATTTTATAAGATTTGTTTAGTTCAACTGAATTTCTGATGACAATTGAAAATATACTGTGAAATAATAAATATTCGGGTTGTATTTTTTTGTCCAGATATTCTAGACAAAAATAGATTGATGCCAGTAAAAAATTCATAATTAAACTAAACAGAATTATTAGAATTAAATCAGATTTTTTAAATTTCGCTACAAATATTTAAAATATATTAATTAAATTTTTGATTGTGCATTTATTCTAAAATTGCGAATATTTCGAGTAAAATATAAAAAAATAAAAAAATTAATTAAAAATTTTTTTATTAAAATTTTGCTTAGTTTCGTCAAATATTTTTGGAGGATTCATTGAAAGTGATTTATTTTTGAGAACATAATAGAAATGCATTAAAACAGATAAAAGAATCATCGATAAATATTTTAATAAATATGATATTTGTTATGAGATTTAGAACATTTAGAACTTAATAAAAAATTCGTTCTCTGTTATTTTTTTAATGATTTAAGTTTGTATATATGTTCGCTTTGTTTGGAAATCAAAATTCAAACAAAATTATTATAAAAGAAATTTCAAGTTAAAATAACTTATTCGATTAGAAAAATTTATAATTTTTAACAATTAGCATATATTTCTTAATGTATTAAGTATTAATATATATAAAGTAATTATTATTTTCGAAACAAGTGAATCAAGAACCAAAAAGTTTATTTTTATTGAAATTCAGCTAATCAAGATTCTTTTACAATTATCTACCATTGAGATTCGCTTGCTTTATTGAAAAGTTTTTTTGAAAAAAATTTACACATTAACTAAAAAATTTAGTCGATCGAGTCATCAAAATTCAAGACTGAAAAAGACATGCATTTTATTAGTTTTCAATTTTCAAACGATATAAAATCTAAAAATTTATGCTATGAAAAAAATAAATTAAGATTACTAATTTTTTTCACAAAAGATATTCACATCTAATTTTATAAATTAGTATTATTTTTTATTCAATTTCAATTTATTTTGATTATAATGTATTTTTCTTTACCGTTTTGAATAATTATTTTTACTTGTAAAAAATTTCCCCCATTTTATTAATTCAAAAACTAATTAACTTGAATCAACTGTTATCTAATTATTAAGCATTTGTAATTTTTTGATTATTATTTTTAATAGGTAATATTAATAATTATACATTTTACTAATTCAGTAAAAATCATTGTCTTTTTGGAAAATTTTTTTCCCAACTTAAAATAATAATATAGAACCAAGTTTAATTTTAAATTTAGGCTATAAAATAAAAAATATTTTTGCATTTGAAGCAGACTAAGTTTAAACATTAGCTTCAAATTTCTAATTGACATCAAATCTGTAAAAAAAAATTAGTTTACGCATCTTAAAATTATCAACACTCTTCAAGCGTAAAAAAAAAGCAACAAAAAAAATGAAAGACAAAAAGCAATCCGTCTAATACGAATTAATTTGATATTCAAAAATCGAACATCAGTTTCTGTAAATTTCAAAATGTATTGTCGATAACAGTATAGCTTTATTTTCGAAAAAATTTCAATAAAATTTTCCACAACTAGTTTTTTATAATTGTAAGTTCTAGTCTTCCAAAGATGAAATGTTTCTAAGAATAGATTAAAGAAGTAGCCTCAACAAATTTTTTATTTATTTATTTCACTACTTTATCACTCTTTGAGTGACCAATTTCATGCGTTTATTTTTCTTTGTCTGCGTTTGTAATTCACCTTTGTGAAAGATTTTATTGTAAATTCGAAAGATAAAAATTCTACAATAAAAAAAAATCAATTTATCGTTTTGTGTTAGTAATACTTAGTGCATGATGTAGACGTATTAAAATAGCTAAATTTTTTTGTAAAAACTCTATGGGAATATGTACCATTATTGTTCGTATACGATTGAGGATCAGTTTGATATACATATTTATACATCAATATAAACTATTTTTACTATTTGATATACTATATATATTAAAAAAGTATATTTTATGATACATATAGGTCAAACTTCATCACTTGAAGTGCGTAAATATCAGATAAAAGGAAAAAAACTTACATAACTATTATGTTTTTTATTTTATTACCAATATTTCATTGAAAAGGTAAAAAAAAAGTATTTTAACGAAATTTTTTTCGCATCTTTAAGAAATAGAATAATTTTTTCTTACTATAGGTCCTAATAAATAATTATTTTTTCAAAGCAAAAGCAGACACACTTATAAAAAAAAAAAAGAGGGTAATACTCTAAAATAAAATAATTGAATAAGAAAAAAATTTTTTAACCTATTTAATTATCGAAAAAAACTATTATAAATATAATCATTTAGTGTTTGGTCAAATCTAATAAATTTTACTTAGCTTTCATTCTCTGTTATTTACCTATCTGCATATAAATAGAAAATTATTGATATAAATAGAAATAAAATTATTATGTGAAACAAAAAAAAAAAATAAATAAATAAAAAATCTATACTTTGAAAAATAGTTGTCACTAGCTCAAAATTGAGAGAAACCATTTTATTAGTTACAAAAAAAAAAAAAAAAAACAATGCATCTTAAATTATTTTGTCAACAATTAAATGACAAATAATCGAGTAAATAAAAAGAAAAGACTGTTATGATTTTTTTCATACTAATTTGATTTTAGCATGTTTATTTATTATTTTTGCTGTATTTGCAAAAATTAATATATGCGTTTGATTGCTAATGTAATGTAAAATCCAACCTAAGGTATTTGATTTATATATATTTAAAATATATTCGAAATATTAAAAATTAATGAAATGAATTTAAATTTATTAGAATTTATTAAATCTTAGAAAAATCAATAATATTGAATTCATATTAATCAATAGAACAGGTGCATGATTGCTTTTTGCAATTTGAATCACTCCCATTATTTTCAGCCTTTTTTCATAATCGCTCTATATAAAATTTATGTTTATAAGATTTCAGTTAAAAGTAAAAATTACATTATCAAAGTTAAATTTTTTAAGGAAGAACAACTTGAATCATAAAATAATTAAAATATCAGAAATAGTAAGCTAGTATTGCATATTAATTATCAACAAATATTAATTTTAAACAAAAAAATCTCTAATTTTGAAATTAAATTTTTTATCAAAACCAATCTTTATAAACTTAATGTACAAAAAATTATTCGTAAATATATTTATTTCAAAACTTTTGGAATAAATAAAATTATATTTTATAATAATTCAATAGTAAAAAATTAATTAACAAAATTAAGAGCTTAGTCTCAATAATAAGATATTGAATTCGAAAAAGGAAAAAACAATTTAAAATCAAAAAATTATATTTCTAAATTCTGAACGAATAGTTTAGACAATTTTTCATTATTTTATTTGTTTAAATTTATAACTTAAACTATAAAAATTTTTTCAAAAAATACTGACCTAAAAAATTTATTCCAAATAATAAATGAAAAAATTGAAAAATAAAATTTAATTTTTATTAAAAATAAAATTAAGAAATAAAGCCTAATTTTTAAAAATCAAGCAAAAATCAAAAACAACAGATGACCGATCAAAAAAAAATAAATTAAAATAAAATAATATTCTCCCAAAATTTTTAATTAGAAGATTTTCCCATCAGTTTTTGGTTTATTACTCAAGCAAGTTGTGTTACCAAGATGTTGACCAATATCCATCTAAGAATTAAAAAAAAATAAAAATAAATTTAAATTGAAATAGCTAATGTATGATTCAAAGATTACTAACCGATAAAGCCCCAGCACCAATACCAAATCCAACACCTTTTGGACCATATTTTCTACCGTAGCATTGTTTACAATAGATCTCAATGTCATGATTAGCCACATTAGTCGAATCTAAGCGTTTATTACATAATTGACATTTGAAGCACCCTTTGTGAAATTTAGTTCCAGCACACAAAATTTCTTCTGCTTGGTAACTAAATTAAAAAATTGAATAATATTAAATCATAAAAAAATAAAAATATTCATTATCTTATATTTTTAAAATAAGATATTTTTTGAATGATTTTAAAAACCACTTACACCGATTTATCACAAACTGGACATTTTGCTACTTGTATAGGTACGAAAGGCATTTTGAGAATTATTTATTAAATCTTTTTTCACTAAAATCTTAATTTTTTACTTTGAGAAAAAACAGTAATTTTTTTTGTCTGACACAAAGAAATAATTTTTATAGATGAAAAAGTGTTTTTGTAACTTTTTTCATAAATTTTTATATCTAACTAAAATTTCAATTTTTTGATAAAAAAAAAAAAAAAGGCGGGCAAACAAAGACATAAAAGTTTTTTATTTCAAGTTTAAATTTTAAAAAAAAAAGAGAAAAATGAATTTAAAAATAGTTGCTCAAAATATGTGAAATTAAATAAAGTTATTAATATTTTGAAAACTCATTAAATGAAATCATTAAAAAATCTGATGAGATTGCGCTTCAAATAAGAATTGTCGATTAAGATGAAAATTAAAAATAAAAATTGTAAATTATTTGCATGTTTTTAAAAAGTTTTAATATATTTTTCATTTAAGTTTGCCAAAATATGATTCAACATATTTTATCTATTCGACTATTGTGTCGACCTCAAAGTTAATTGAAATGATTCATATCGTTTAAGTTAGTTTACCTAGTTTTACAAATTTTTAAACGATTGAGTTCGTTTTTAGGATTTTTTTTATTGTGGTCATGCCCTTCAAAAAATGAATATGAATGAAATTGCGATTTATTTTAAAAAATTTTTAAATCTATCACATTTTAGTAATGAAGAATTATAATCCTAAGTTTTTTATGATTTAAAAAATTAAAGAAAAATATCGAAAATTGCAAACTTTGAATCATAATAGTACAGAATAATTCTTATCCGAAAACAGAAATCATTTTACAAATTTTTTTTTCATAATTAGATAATAATTACAGAATTAAAAAACAGATTTCAAAATAAATGAAAATAAAAATCTTCAAAGTTACTAAGTGCTTAATTCGCAATTCGAAAATATTTTTTTGCCAAGAAAATCGAGACTTTGAAAATAAAAATAGGCTAAAATTTAGTCAAATTAAAATAGATGCTACTCCTAAATTTAAAATTTTCTTAACTTAAAAAATATACCTCCACCATAAATGATTTTAATAATGATTCAATTACAACCCTTAAATTAAAGAATGTTTGCTTGTCCTATATTTTGCATTCAATAATTAAATTTCTCTGTCAGTTGCATTTTTTATTTTGTCAATTTATGCGTCTTACAAATCGAATATTAAAATATCAATTTTCATAAATCAAATAAAAAATAAAATTCAACATAATAATTTATACTGTTCATCTCAATATTGATATATATTGATTCAACTGAAAAAAAAAACAATACAGAAAAATAAATTTGATGAGTTGAAAATGAAATTAGATGACACAGAATATTTAGATTGAGTAAATTTAGAAAATGCTTTATTTGATCGGAAATAGGGATGAAAAGTGAAATAAATTGAAAAATTTCAATAAATAAAAAACAAAAGATAAAAAATACATGTAAATTTAATGGCGATTAATTGAATGATATTAGAACACATTACATTTAATTAAAAATTATCAAAATCAGAAAAAATAAAGCTAAAATACTTTCAAATTTACCTTGTAATCTTCAAATGTTTACCTTTAATTCAACAGATAAACAACCATCGTTTGAATGATCCAATTTTAAATAGTCCCGTTTTTAAACGATCTTTGCTAAAAAGTAATTCTGTTTCGAATGATCTTAGGTAATGTGCTCGGAGATCTAATGTAATATAAATTGTGATTCAAATTATTTTGAAAACAAAGTTCAAGTGAATAAGACCTCTGCGAGAATGCATAATAGGTAGAAGATTGACCTCCTGAGCTAATTTATACAATTTCATTTATAATTAAAAGAAAATCTATAAAAAATAAATTAATCCCGGCTTCTTCGTCTCTTCTCTCTTCGGCGATCATCTCTGTCACGTGAATGACTATGAATAAAAAAAATAATTTTTATAATCATTTATTTATCATATAAATTTTTTAGTCTAAAAAACAAATTTTAAATTTTTACCTTCTTTTACGATCTCTTTTTTTATCGTCTCTATAGCCCCTGCTACGTTCGCGAGATGATCTGTCATCACCATTTGTATCACGACCAGTAGATTGCCTGTCTTCTGGAGCATTTAGTGCCCGGCGTGTACCACCCAAACCACCACCTGAATGAATTTTGAAATAGGCAAAAAATAGAGAATTACTAGTTTTTTAAAAATAGTTTAAAATTTACCTAATCTCCTTGGCAGCCATCCTTTTACTGTACGTCCCCTTTCAACATCGACAAGCACTCGCCTACCATCGATTTTTTTACCATCGGCATACTTGTAAGCAGCTAGATATCCAATAAATGGTCGGTTTAATGTGATTGTTTTGAAAAAAAATTCAAAGTTGGGAGAATGTGACGATCTGCAAGATCACACCTTAAAATTTGATATACTTATGCAGGCACATAAATCTCTGTTTTGAGCAGATTAACAGAACATACTTGCGAACAATTATTTACTGTGCGTACAAAAATATTCAAATTTTTGGATTTGAAAAGTTCTTACCACTCAAATTTACACTTCAACTTCATGAATAAAACTTACTGGTATGCGAAACTCATTTGAACTTACTTACTCGATTAAACTTACAAATGAAAATTATGCCAAAAAAACTACTTTTTTTTACCTACTTTTTGAACTTACGTACTCCTCTGTTTAGTGACAAATTTAGTTAAAGTTAGAAGATTATCTTCTTACCTTTCATCAAATTAATAGACTAACTTGAAAAATTTACTTGTTTTCAAAGCCTTATTTATCAAACAACAAAACTAAATGAAAACTTACCCCACTCGTAAAAATTTAAGTAATTGCAAAAATTTAAAAACCACTCAACAAAAATAAACACACAACGGCTAAATTAAATTTGAATTCATACTAAAATTATCTCCGATCGACTAATTAGAAATCTTATTTTATAATTTGCTAGAAAAATTTTTTTTTGAACAACAGTCACACACCTGAAATTACATATTCAAAAAAGCTAAATGGAAAATGACATTCATCACAAGCGATAGACTTACCATGCATATCTCTTTCATGTTCAAACTCTATAAATGCATATCCTCTTGGTTTACCCGTTACTCTATCATGTATCATAGTTACCTAAACCAGTAAATACAATTCGAATTAACAAGCTATACAAACCACAGAAACAAAATAATTTATTATCGATTTCATTAAAACAATTACCTTTCTAATTGGTCCATACGTTTCAAATTCTCTTCTTAATTTTGATTCCGATGTATCATAGTTTATTCTAGAGATAAATAGAGTCTTGTAAGCATCAGAATTCGGATCTGCATTGCTATGTGGATCATCTATTAAGAATGTGAATTAGTGAATAAATAATTTCGAAGAGAAATGCTACATACACAATGCAATTCCTTGTTCTAATTTATAAGCAACTTTCTCAGCTTTCTCCTTGCGCTAAACAAATATTTAAGAAAAAGGCATCATATTAAAAATAATTTTCAAATTTTTTAAGATTTAAAATTTACAATTTAAAAATTACCTTTCTCTCACGTTTCTCTTCTTTGGTCTCCACTTTTACGGGAGGAGGTGTGTCTTTTGGATCCTTAATTAAGAAAACCGATCAGTTTAAATTAAACTTTAATCATTTAAAGAATTAACTAAAAGATTAATAAGGAACTGACCTCAAATAGACTAAGATAGTTGGCAACACCAGTGTATGATACATCTCGTTCGAATGGCAATTTCTGAGGAGGAGGCAAATAAGGAATCGGTTCACGAGGGGCAAATAATGCCAATAAATTTGGGGGAAGGTATTGAGTCATTTACAGAAAATTAAATCTGATTAAAAAACAGAAAAATGAAAACACCTCAATTTCACTCATCCAAGAGAAACAAAACACGCTTATAAAATATATAAGAGAATTGTTTTTTTTTTTTCTTTCTCACCTATTTATACGATGTCATTTAGGTGAAAATAGCTTGAGCAAAACAAAATAAAAAAAGTTTTAGAGGACATCAAATTACAATTGACATTGTCAAATTTGTTCATTTGCTGCTTTATTTTCAAATTTTAATATAATCTAATCTAGTCCAGGAGAACATATTAAGATTTATCATAATGGTGCGATCAACAGCTTTTCTTAGAGGTAAGTGCATGCTACAATCTTTCTTCAAAAATTTATGTTTACTGATTTTGACATTTTTTTATCATTATTTTAAAATTTAAAATATATGTATTAATAATACATTTATAAATTTATATCATAATAATTCTACCTTGTAAATCAATTTAATTGTCTCGTGTCAACTGAACAAACATAAAATTTCAACAATTTTTACAGCTGTAAACAAGAATCTAGTATCTGAACAATTCAAAAGATGGACATTCAAAAAAAATATGTATAATAGATACGGCCTTTACCATGATGATATTCGTGATTTCGATTTTTGCCCCGAAACGAAAGAGGCTGTTCGGAGAATGCCTCTAAATGAATTAAATGAGCGAAACTTTCGTTTGCTAAGAGCATCACAATTAGATATAAATAAAGAGTATTTACCAGAGGATCAGTGGATTAGCTATGAAGAAGATCAAGAAAAAGGTCATTATCTTCAGCCATACATTGATGAAGTATTGGCTGAATGGAAAGAGAAATTAGATTGGGAGAAAAATTTTAATTAATATGTTATTATTCAATTGAATACACTGTTCAGCTTTGAAATTGACATTTTTAAATTGTATGAATATCTGAGTCTTGTAATTATAAAAATTTCGAGAAAGGAATAATAGATACGATGTATTTGCTCTTTTATTACTTGATGTCAAGGTTATTTTGAATCTTCCCATCCTTTATCATTCTAACGAATAATTCCTGATGAGAAAATAAATATTCAAGCGAATCGCTTAATTGTAGAGTATAATTTCTTAATGAGTAGTGACAGAAAATATACTTTTTACCTGTCAATTCTCAGTTTGATTCGAATTTAATTGTCTTTAAAAATAAATTTAAAAATATTTATGAAATTTTGATACATAACTTATTTGATGGTCGAGATTTTATTCCTTGCGAGGCTACATAAGTAAATATCACAATACAATAAAACTTATATAATTTTTACAAACCTTTAAAAGTGACAAATTTTTTTTTTAATTACAAATACTTTATTTAGAATTTAACATCTGCTTTATATACAAAAAATTTGTCAATTTCATCTCGATAGGCTTACAAGCTCTTCAATTCATTAGCTAAACGGACAAAAGATGAAAAGAATTAGATCCTAAAAAATAACAAAGCAATCATCTTTATCACCCTACTATTAATCGAAAAAATCGAGCAATTAGAGAAGGGAAGGTTTAGGTTTATAAATTTACACTAGACTGGCATCGGATAAATTCATTAAATAAATATTCGAACCATAAATCCTTCAGTCCCACTGATATTTGGATCTATGGTCTTATTCAACAAGTTTGTAAATACTCTCAATCGACTTCTCAAAATAACAAAGGTGTGACTGGCGTACAAATTCTATTTACAATTATCAAAATCGTGCTAATTTGAATATTAGAAAAAATTTTACACTTTAAAATCTAAATAAAGAAATAAAAGGGACGGGGTTAATTAAGCTTAGTGTAAAATCGAGTCTGATCATCAAAATTCATAATTTTAGACTTCACATAAGTAGGCGTGTATAAATAAATTATTTGATTTGGGCTATTATTTTCGGTAAACAATGAGATGATAATTTATCACAACATATCAATTCTTCACACTATTCATTTTGTTATCTAGATTAATTTTCTTTTACCAAAAAAGGTAAATTTTCTATGCAAAATAATTAATCCGATAAATTAAATTTTGATTCAATAAAAGATCATGAATTTTTAAAAAGAAACTAAAAAAATCATTTAGCTTGATTCGAAGTCAAAATTTTCAAAAAAAAAAAAAAAAAAGAATTGAGCGTAAATTTAGTTACTTAACAGGTAAATTCATTACTGCAAAATAAATAAAGAAAATTTTTCGGTCGATTAAATGAATGAAATTTAGAATGCAGGTTAATAATAACCTTAAGGTGCAAATGTAGTCTCATTTGATGTTTGCGAGAATACAAATGTGCTGTTTGTATTCATCTTCATCTCCTTAAATCCATTTATCAAACTCAAATTTTTATTTTCGTTTATCAATTCGTTCTCGTAAATGTAATTATGCAATTCGCCTTTGTTAGTATTTATACTATTTAGACTTTCATTCTTATTTAATTTTATCAAATTACTTTTGATGGCATCCTCAACTACATCGGGATTTTGTTGTTTTTCGCTATTATTCATTTTTTCATTAGTTGATTGCTGCTCAGTAATTGAGGTCGATTTCTGTGGATTTTTGCGTGTACGACTCATGATTGCATCTAATCTCTAAATTATTTAGCAATTTAATAAATAAATGTGATAATGAAAGAATAAAGTGGTTAGATACAGAGACTTATGTTAATCAAATAATCAATAAAAATAATTCACCTTTTTACGCTCAATTCTTTCCTGTTCATCTTTACGTAATCTTTCTTCCATCTCCAACCGAGCTTTTTCGGCTTTTTCTTTAACTTTTCTCTCTAATTCTTTTTCCTTCTCTTCCCTAGCTATTCTTTTTTTCTCTTCTTCTTCTAGTGCTTTGCATTTTATTTCTTCGTTCTCGATTCGTCGTTTCTCTTCTTCATCTTCAGTTTTGCCTACCAATTCAGATTTATCAGCTATTTTGGTGGCTTCGCCAAGTTTTTCATTCATTGAATCTAATAATTGATTAGAATTATCAACGACAGGTGCATTATTACTTATGTTATTTTTATTATTAAATTCTTTTTCGGGTGTGAGCACATTTACATTCAATTTGTTATTACATCTTTCATCAAATACGTTTTTTATTTCATTTTCAACTACATTCTCGATCAGCTCGTTGTTGGGCTGTTGAGTATTGGTGATTGATTCATCAAGCAATTCGACAATTTTTTCAGGATTTGTGATTGATTTTTTGATTCTATTCATTTTATTAGCATCTGGATGGTTAATGCGAGGGGCACTTTCAGACTTCTTTATTCTATCAGTTTCATTGTTTTCAGAATTTTCATTTTGTTGTTTAGCTAATTTGCGAGATGTTGATACTAATTTGATGTGTGCTGGCTTTTTTGGAGGCGTTGGTTTGCTCAAACTACTAAGTATTGAGCTGTCAATGCTACTAGTCATTAAATTGTGTGAAGTTACAGATGAAACGTTTGAAATTCGATTGTTTACATTACCTAATGATGGTTGAGCTTTGACAGATAACCGATTAAATGTATCTTGATTAGTCACTACATTATTTCTAGACGAATATCCGGCATAACTGATAGGTCTTGGTTTTCGTGTGGTATTTGTACGCTGTCTACTAAGAATAACTGTATTTGAACCAGATGTTAATTGGTTATGATTTGTTAAATAATTATTTGTTGAACTATTTGCAGATTTAGGTGATTGTTGTTTAGAAGAAAGAGACATTGATGAGGTCGGCCTAACTGAATAGCAAAGATTTTCTTTGGTCTTTGATGCTCTAAGTTTTAACGCTTCTTCAAGATATCGTTGCCTTGGCCTAGCTAGCTGATCTAGTCTAGTCATACTAAATGCACGTTTAGGTGCTTTGAACGATTGTTGCGTCGATTGGGTTCGCCGTTTGTCATTAGGTTGAGCTTTACATTCTTTCGAATTAACAGATGAAAGCTCATTATGGCGCATTCTTCTAAAAGGTGGCATAATTAAACTTTGAGAAATTATATCTATTGAAAAAAAAAATGCATTTAATTTATAAGAGTCAGAGATTATTAATAGATAAAATTTTTAATGTTTATGAAATAAGGCAAATTATCCACTCTAGAAAATATAGTTGATCAATTTTTAATTGAATAGATTTAAAAAAAAAATAAATGTAAAAAAATAAATGAAAAAAAAAATTTACCATAATTTCTTTCCTTTCTATCCTTATTTGGTATAACAGGCGTGAGTTCGGGATGTCTAATTCTTCGGTAAGGTGCATGTATGATTAGACTTTGAGTCATTAAGTTTTCTCCTATTCAAAAGAATCAAACATTTGATTAACATAGACAATGTAATGTGAAATAAATTTGAGACAAAAATATGATTATAAAAATGAAAATAATAAATAAAAAATCACATGAAAATAAGAATTTCAGAATGAAAAAAAAAGATCTTAAAAAAATTATTGGCACATACCGTTTTCATCTTTATCTTGTAGGTTGGCCTGAAGGAAAGAATAGGTTTTGGGATAATTATCAAGATCATTGATGTGATATGAAGACATTCTCTCTGATTGATAATGAGAGATTACTATAAACACCCAAATGATAGGTAAGCAGAAAAAAAAAAGTGAGACAATAAAATTATCTTATTCGATGAATCAAATCGGTTGATTTAGTAAATCAAACACGTATACTTAAATAGATTCTGCACAGAACCAAGCACTAAACAAAATGCTTCGTTGCTAATCGATTTTAATTTTCATTCGAAAATTTTTTTTGCATTCAATTTTAGGATTATTTTGATCCGGTGCAAACTTTTTCACTTATCAAATGAAATTTGGTCAATTGATTGTTATATAAAAAGAAAAATAAATAAAAGAAAACAAAAATTTTAAACAACCAAATCAACTTTTTTGATTAGCTTTCATTATTTTAGGAAAAAGTCTTGTACTCAAGGCGGAGTTCAGACAAAATCAACCGAGTAGAGAAATAGTAAAAAAGGGATATGCTTATTAATTACGAACTGTGTGATTTTTAGACAGTGTGTATTTAATTGGACGACTCAGCTAATGAACTTTAAACTTTCTGTGATATCTATAAAAAATACATATTTCAAGTGCTTTCACCTCACTAATTAATATCTTGCCCAGCGAATTTTTTTTAGCAAAGAAAATAATTAGCTCTGAAAATTCTTCAAAACGATTAATTTATTAGACAAACATCATACAAATCCTAATCTTTATAGAGAAAAAATAAAAGCACCACAAAAGTAATGAAAAATTAAAATTAAAAATATTTTTAATTTTTAATTAATAAATCCTATACATAATGAAAATAATTCTATACAAAATATTCAAATAAATAGACTATTTATGAAAAATGAATTATTTAACTAAATTATTATTATTCTAATTGAATTCATCTTGTAAAACATTTCATAGTTTTTATACTAATCAAATGATCAACTTTTCTCTTTCTCAAGTTTTTCAAGCATTTCTCGATATTCATCAATTAATCGCGTTTTAACTTCTTCTCTTACTGGGGCGTAACGTATATATTCTTGGGTGTATTCACCTTGTCCTTGTGTAGCTATCCTCAGATCAGTTGAATAACCGAACATATCATTCAAAGGAACTTCAGCTACTAGTGTAAACATTTCAATACTTTCATTTACTGTTGATACAATTCCATGACGTTTAATGATTTGTGCTATTATAACATTTTTGTAATTAATTGAGCAAGTCACTTCTACTAACATGATTGGCTCTATCAATGTCCAAGAACCGTCTTGAAATACATTCTCCATTGCGCCTATTTATAAAAAGTCTGGTTAAAAATAGTTTACACAATGAAATTTTGCAGAGATAATTAAAAATAAAATAACTAGAATTAAATTGCTGATTACATGATAATAAATCAAAAAAATTTAAATTCGAAAATTTGACTTTATGAAGTAATTAGAAATTAGTCAAATTAAATTCAAAAAATTGACATGAAATAAAAAAATATGAATCTAATAGTGATCAATTATGGAACTTACCTTGGGCGGCTAAAAAGAAAGAAATATCATTTGAATCTACACAATGATTAGCACCATCTTGCAATCTGAAATTTACACCAGCAACCTTATGACCTGTCAATGGTCCTTTCTGACAACTTGCTCGAAAACCTTTTTCAATATGTTGTATAAATTGTCTAGGAACATTCGTTCCAATTGTTTCATTTGTAAAAAGTAGGTCAGTATACTGTTTAGGTGGTAATGGTTCTAATAAACCAATTACCCTACCAAATTGTCCACGACCGCCACTCTGTCGCTTATGTAAATAGTCGAATTTGCAAGGCTTAGTAAGTATTTCTCTATAAGCAACCTTTGGTTTTCGCAACTCTACTGGACAATTATATTCACGTTCGATACGTTGAGCATAAATTTCCAAATGTAATTCACCCATTCCACTAAGAACAGTTTCACGACTCTCTGCATCCCATGTTCGATGAAAAGTCGGATCCTCACTTGTATACCGATTTAATGCCTTTGTGAACTGTTCGGCTTTGTTACGATCCTTAACGTGTACCGACATTGAAATTACAGGTGAGGGTATATAAATTGGTTCCATACCAATATTTTTTAGATTGCTTTCATGATTTACAAATGTATCACCAGTAGCACATTCTACACCAGTTACACCTACTATATCGCCAGCATATGCTTCAGTAATATCTTCAATAGTATCCGAATGAATACGTACTAGTCTGGGTATTTTTAAGCGACGTTCAGTTCTTGTGTTTCTCATAAATTCACCTTTTTTTAAATAACCTTGATATACTCTAAAATAAGTCAACCTACCATATTTAGATGTCTCATTTTTGAATGATAGTGCAATCAATTCATTTTTTTTTGTTCGTTCGGTATCAATTTTTATTTTTTCTTTTTCTTTACCTTCTTCGTCATAAATTATGGCAAAATTATTTACTTCACTGGGATTTGGCAAATAGTCTAGAACAGCATCTAATACTGGTTGAATACCACGATTTTTAAGTGCGGTGCCCACTAGTGTAGGTACAAATCGCCTTGCAATAGTTTGCCGTCTGATTGCTGCTTTCAATTCATCATTTTCAATTGGTTTTTCATTTAAATATAATTCACCAATCTTTTCGTCAACATTTGAGAGTGCTTCAATTAATTCTTGCTTTCTTATCTCACATTCTTCTAGCAAATTATCAGGTACTTCAGCCTCACGCATAATTAAACCGCACGGACCATCAAAATAAATCGCCTTTTTTTTTATTATATCGACAATACCTTCATTCTTATTTTCTAGACCGATCGGTATATTAATAAACGCTGTATTAAATCCAATTCGATCTTTCAGCTGTTCAATGACACGAAGATGATCTGCGTTTAGCCTATCAAGTTTATTAATAAATGCAATACAAGGTACATTGTATCGATTTATTTGTCTGCTAACCGTCAATGTTTGCGCTTGTACACCTCCAACAGCACATAAAACTAATATTGCACCATCTAATACACGTAATGCACGCTCAACTTCTACAGTGAAATCAACATGACCGGGTGTATCAATTATATTTATATTATGATTCTTCCATTCAATATATGTGGCTGCTGATTGAATGGTGATACCTCGTTGTCGTTCCAATTCCATAGAATCCATCACGGCACCGATTTTATCCTTTCCTTTTTATTATATTGAATAATATATTTTTTTTATAGGATACAAAATGAATGAATGAAATGATTAAAGAAATGATATATGATTTTTAATGTAAAAAACCAACCTTTCACTTCATGCATTACATCGATTCTGCCCGAATAAAAAAGTAGTCGTTCGGTGAGCGTAGTTTTACCCTATTTTATTAAAAAAAAATATTTAATTATCTTTTTACAACGTGTGCTTAAAACCAATTAAATATGGTACCGAATCAATGTGTGCACTGATTCCGATATTTCGAATTCGTTCCAATGGTTTGTTTACTGCTTTAATAGATACTTTCTGTTGATTATGTAAATATTTCGAAAGAACAAGTGGTTTAAATCGGTAAAATAATTGATTTGATTGATTTTTCAAAAATTGTTTATATTGCAAACGTTTTAATGAATTTAAAAGATACATTTTTTCTCTAATCGCTAATTAAGAGTATAAAAAAATTTCTTTTTTTCATTTATATAAGCAATATAAACTTATGTTCTTTTTTTGACACTTTAATTTAATGATTATGACATTTATTTTTGAATAATAATTGTGAAAAATTATAGCTTATTTTTTTAATAACATATCACATGTTCTTTAATGTTTTGAAAATTGCATTAAACTTATTTAATAAATATAATAAACGCATTCAATGTGAATTAAGCGCGAATTTTTAAATCAATTTTAAATTCTATTTAATTTCTACATTCTTCATTTGGTCTTTCAAAACTATTTTTTATCAATTATATCTAGTTCTGTTGAAAAATCAGATGCAAACTAACGTTAATATGACAAAATTCTCATTAAATGAGTCAATCTTGTACAAAAAAAATTTCAAGATTAGATCAGAATTTTTAAAATTCTTTGAGATACAGAAAATTTTTATATAAAAGATAAGCATTGTTTAATTTAAAAGAATTGTTGAAAAGAAGTAGAAAACAATAATAGAATTCTTAATTTTATTCTTTATCGAATTTTATACACAAATCAATGCTCTAAATATATAAAAATACAAATCTATTTTGACGATGAATTTAAAATGATGCAAAAAAATGAATTAGGTGTATCGAAATTTCAAGTTCTGGATCGTTTTCTAGCTATTGCTTCATCAATCTCTTTCAACCGTTTCAATAGCTCCTCTCTAGAAGATACACTGGTCTTGCCAGACGTTTTAGTAACTTTTGTACTCAAAGCATTATCTTTAGCTGCATATATGTCTAATTTATTCACATCTTCTCCTTCACTTTCAAACTCAACTTTACCACTTAAATTCGCCTGTTTACGCATGAATGTCATTTTGATTGGTTTCTTCTCTTCTCTTTCAATTGATCGACGATCACGATTCTTTGTACGTGTAATATGTTCAGTTGTTCGATCCATTCGTAATTTTTCTCTTGATGGAAGTTCTCTGGATCTACTGCGTTTTCTCTTTGGCGACAATTTACTTAAATCAGGTGCTTTATTCTCAAAGTCGTCACCTGAATCAGAAAACAATGAACTATTCGGACTTGAATCTTCTACTTCTTTGCTACGTTTCGATGATGATAAATAATTTTGATGATTAAAAGACGGTGTGTGTGCACTGTATTTTCGCTTTCGTTGAACTAAACTAGATTCGCGTTGCCTAAAACTTTTTTCGCTTTCACTAAAATCAGAAAATGAACTTGAGTTCGAATGATTTGCTGATGCCTGGGCAATTCGAATATTAGATTCATTTTTATCATTATAGCGATTTCGGTAAGAATCTATCCGATTACTCCGTTGTTCAAAGTGTTCGAAATATTCATCGTTCCACGGGGCAGACTCCAGAGCTAATCTTCGTTTTCTTTCATAATCTTTGTAATTAGTTCTTGTATCATAAGATTCATACCTCAACTCAGGATCATCGATTTGATTATCATACTCATTCATGTACAGTCTAGTGTATTGAGGCTTTTGATAAGTTCTAACGTTTTGATTTGCCCTTTGATAAGATGAATGCTGATTTGTTAGCGTTGATTTATAATTATTACCCGTACCTGTAACGAATTTTATTTTTCATTATTAATTTATTGACTTTTTGGAAAAAAAATAACGAAAGAAAAAAGTTACCTGAATGTAAAAATCTGCATTGATCGCCCCAAGTACAAAAGCCATTTGAATAAAATTTACATGTTATTTTCTTTTGTTCATTTTTATTGATTATAACATCCAAACTTTGATTTAATGGATTATTATCTTCATCGTCATCTTTAAGCTCACCTTCTTCTAGATCTTCATCTGTATCATCGTGAACTTCACCATCTTCACCATTTCCAGTTACGCTTGTTAATTTGATAATTGTACTTTTTGTTGCAACATCTTTCTTGTCATTCAATTTGTCACTTTGTCTAGCTTTTGGCTGATCATCAATTAATCCTTCATCATCGTGTGCTAATGATACTCCGTTTTTTGGTGATAAACTAATTAATGAAAGATATTTTTGATTCAACTCATTTTCCTCTGAAATGATCTCATTCTCTTCAAAATCTAATTCTGATTTGTATCATAATAAAAAAATGAAATAAAAATCAAAACAAAATTTAAGGGCAAATTTCTTATCATTCAATATTGACGTTGAAACTACTTACTCTCTTGAAAATCGTCATCTCGTTCCTCATTTTCAAACGATAAATTGTCATCTTCACCTGAATTCATATTCATCTAATTTTGAGTAAATAAACACATTTAGAACCGAATTCCCTAGTTGTGAAGGAAAACATACTGACTCTCATCAGTTTTAAAATTCTATTCTACGAAAGATTCAGCTTTTCTGAAATTGTGCGCCAAATTTAAAACAAAATAAAAAAATTTTAATAAAATATTTACACTCATTTCAAGTTATAATAAACTTCTATCAAAATTTTGATAATCAAATACTAAATAATGAGAAAAAAAAAATTTTTTTAGATCAACCTAGAACGATTTTTTAAGAGTGTTGACGCAAATATTTTTCAATACACAATTTCGTAATGCAAATGTGCCTAAACGCTATCTGATGGAAAATTTTATTTCTTGTAGATAATTGAAGAGGCAAAAAAATTATAAGTGGATCGACAATTTTATTGATTAAATTAGATCATTTATTATTTGAACAGATTAATTTTTGAAAAATAAAGTGAAAAGCTAATATTAATTAGCGATACTTATCTATTATATTTAGCTTATAATCTTTACTTATAAAAATAACATAATAAAATAAAATTTTTTTGATTCGTACTCAAATCTAAAGAGAAATTTTAAAAAGTGAATAATTTATTTAAGCATAAAAATAAATACTATATAACTGTAATTGTAAAAATTAATTTTTTTTTTTTTTCTAAAAAAATAGATACATATGTGCCATAAGTCTTCATAAATAAAAAAGAATAGAAAAATAATTTAAAAATTGAGGTTAATTTTCATTCTCGACGAAATATTGTCTATTTTCTTTTGAAAATAATTAATGCCAAAGTATTGAAGACAAGTATCCATGCGAAAGAACTCAAAAAACCATAAAGTACAGCTGGATGGGTAATTTGCCAATTTTTGGTTATAATAGCCCTCATTGATTTTACAGAGAATGTTTGCGGTAAAATATAGACGATTTTATTAAATATTCTTGGCATTCCATCTGTAGGCCAAATAATGCCACTCGTAATCAAGGTTGGATAAAACATTCCAATAGTCAACATAATTGCAGATTGTTCATCTATTAAAAATAAAATATTAAAATGGTTATTGCTTGTTAAATAAAAATTTATAATTAGATAAGCAGTCTTACCTTTACAAATAGCAGAAATTAACATGCCAAAACTCATACCACAAACACCTATTATTGAAAAAAAAATTATGTTCATCAGTTATTTATTATTTACTGGCTTTTGAATTGATTAATCATTACCTTGAACTAAAGTCAATAAAATTACAAGTAATAAGGAACCATTCATTGTAACGTTAAATACATAAAACATGAATATAAGCATGAAAATTGTCTGAAAGAGCATCATTACGAATTCAACGATAAAGTGAGCAAAAAAAATATGAATACTTAAGACTCCGGAAACAAGCGAACGCTCAAGAAGACCCTCTTTTCGCTCTTGGACGAATGCTAGAGCAGTCAAACCGACTGACAGTGCATAAGTTAGTGCTAGAACAAGAGCAGGTGCAATATAATCACGGAATGAAGGATTAACATCTCCGTAAACTTAAAATTATAATTTAAAAAATGTTAGAATAAGTTGAATTCAAATGTTTTACAAATTAAATACACATACCAGGTTTCATGCTTTCAAGCAAAGGTGTTGACAAAACTCCTGGATCCATTTCAGGTAGTATGTGATTGACAACTTTAGGCAAAAAATCTACTATCGATTCAAACAGATATTTACTAAATTGAAGCTGAACAGGCAATTCAGTTTGGTCTGCATAATATTTAATACTCGATTGTTTCAATGAGTCATTTGAAATTTGAAAATAGTTTTCGATTCGATCTTTTAAGGAATATGAATAATTACTATTAACAAAAAGAGCACCCCATGTTTGACCTTCTCGAACTGAATGTATGGCCTCATCTTCTGAATCATAATAAATCTGAAACAAAAAATTTTTTTTGAACAAACTAGGTAATTTATAAATTATAAATAATAAAGAAAAATTTTATTAATGTTAACGAAACTTTAATTCTAAAGTGAAAGTTGGCAACAAAATATTAGATGTTAAAATAGTTTTTAAAGATGTTTAATTAATTGCATAGATTTAGAAAAAAAAACTTTCGTTAAAAAATATTTTAGATATAGAAGTAGAAAACTTGATGAAAAAGCTTTTGATTGTTGAAGGAAAAAAAATTTATACCTAAAATTTGTATATAAAGGGTAGAAAAAAATTCAAAGAAAAAAATTTTTTATTCTTACCAATTTGACTTCACGATCTTCCAGGTTTTTGAAAAATTCTTGTGAATAGTTGTAATAATTTACTTCACCATTGTAAACGGCTAAACTTAATCCTTTTAGTTCATTGCCAATGCACAAACAGAAGAAAAACATTGTGATTGCCGGCAATACGACTTGAAAAGCGATTAATCCTAGAAAATAGAAAATTAAGAAAGGTGGAAAAAGTAAACAATAAATTTGAAAAAAAATATTTTTAAAAAAAAGAAACTTGAGTGCTTGAAATATGAAACTTGTTATTCTGTAAAACTAAATGAACATAAAAAATTTACTACATTTAAGTCAAGTTCATATAAAAAAAATCTAATTAAATATTTTCAAGTCAAACGTTCATACAAGTGTTTTGTTTCAAAGACATCTAACATATAATTATTTAAAAAAAAATGATTAATCCTTATATTATTTATTAATATCGATTAATTTAATAAATAAAAAATAAAAGAAATTATTATTTAACATTGATGATATGAATAGTTTCAACTTACCTAAATTTCTTTGTATCTTAACAATTGATTTTTTGACTTGTGACTTGGTTTTATTATAATTATCAATACAGAATTCGGAAATTTTTCCTAAAGAATTGTGCTGATTTTGTGAATCATATAAAGTGTCTTTCATTTCAAAAATTTGACATTTTGTCGCTAATTTATTTGCAAGGGTTTGAGTTGTATTGATTTTTTCTAGGTCAATTTTATCGCTTACTATTAAAGATACGGATTCTTCATCGATTTGCTTATCATTATTATTGCTATCATTATCTTGATCTTTTAGATGTTCTTGAAGATGGCAAACTAAAATGTGTAAAATAAATTGCATAATTGTATACATATATATACGTTTAAATTGCATTTAGATTTAAACAAAAGATTAGTAAATATTAAAAAGTACATAAAAAAATTTACCTTTCAAAAAAACATCTTCAAGACTAGAGCAGTAATATTTTTTTAGCAATTGAATTGGATTATCTTCAACTAGCAAAGTACCTTTTCTCATCAGGCCAATCTGAGAGTGACATTAGAATAAATTTGGTTAATCAATTCATGCTATTAACAAATCAAGATAATAAGAATTTTACCATGTGCGCTTGTCTAGCTTCTTCAACATAATGTGTAGTTATAATAATAGTCATTCGTTCTAGTTGTGTCAATTCATAGAGATGTTTCCAAATGCTTGAATGAATTAAAAAAAAATGATGATAAAAAAATAGATAATTTATTGTTTATTTAAGTTTTATTAGTTTGAATTTTAACGAAATATTAATATGTGTGATAATTATTATTTAAAATAAACATTATTTAATAAGTTGTATAAAAATGATAAATATTTGTCGTTCTTTCAAATATTGAACGCAAAAAGGCTGATAAACATTTCAAACATAAATATTGTTGTCAATATTAATGGGTTATTATTATCATTATCTAGAAACAGGATAAACTAAGTTTTTTCATAATATATATATATATATCATTTTATAAGTGGATCATGGTCAAGGTTAGTGTCAAGTGTAAAAATTAAATTGGAAAAATCCATTCAAATTAAAATTTACCTTTCTCTAAGCAATGGGTCCACACCAACGGTTGGCTCATCTTTTTTTACCAAAAAAAATTTTTAATAATCATCAAATATATATTGCAGAAAAATTATAAAACTAGTTATTAATCACAAATTTTTACAATCTCAAGATATATAAGACAAGAAAGATTATTTACCTAATATAAGAAGTGGTGGTTTATGTACCAAGGTTGCTAAAATAAAAATATTCGATATATGAACAAGTATTTTTAGAATGTTTAATATTGTTTGCAAATATTTTAATCATTGAGAGTATTACCTGCGATAGACACTCTTCTTTTTTGACCTCCACTAAAATAAAAATTAAAAATTAATAAGAAATTAATAAAGTGTTTGATACTTTTTTAAAAAAATTTGAGATTATTACTGTTCTTTAACTAAATTCCTATGTTCTAACTTTTTTCTAATACTAGTTTAAATCAATAATATTTACTCAGTTAAAGTTATTAGTTAAAGTTTTGAGCTCAATGACACTCTAAAACATTTTTTCTAAATTTTTCTTCAATTTTTTTTTTATCATTACAGAATTAGCAAGCTTTTTAGTACTTTTTTTTTTATTAAGGATAACCTAAAATTTTAAGAAAAAAATACTGAAAATGTGCGAAAAAAAATTATAACCAATTTCAATGTGAATCAATAATTTTTTTTGTCACATTAGTAATCAAAAATGAGAAGAATTTTTTTTTTTTTTTAATTATCTGCCGACGGCGAGATCGCAGATAAAATAAAATAAAATAAATTTTTATTTCCTTTTATATATAATTATATTTTTAAAATAAAACTAATGCTTGTTTTTTAATTTTTCAAACTAACTAATTTAGGTTTAAAATAGACCAAAAAAATTTCAAATAGAAATTCACAATTTAAAAATATTTTATATTATTCAGTTTTTCTAATTATTGATTAAAAAAAAATAAAAATCAATTACCTTAAATTCAATATATGTTTTTTTTTGTCCGGTAAATCTAAAAATTTAAGTAAAGCTTCAAGACGACTTTTACTGACAGATTTAGACAAATTAAATATTGTAGCAAAATAATAGATTGTTTCTTCGATTGTAAATTCATTATAGAGAGCAATTTCCTGTTTAATTAACACAAAATTAATTAGTGATAAAAGAAATTAATTTTAGTCAATATATTTGATTGAATTTAAATAAATTTAATCTTTAAATTGTAATCAAACGGCTTATACACAATCTAATGATAAACTGTATGATTTATTAAAAAAAAAAAACAATTTGTCAATAAATTGAAGAATTTTTTGCACAAGTTCAAAACTAATTTTTGGATTTTTAATGAATCGATCATTTTAATTTAATGAAATGAAATCGATACTTTTTTTTCCGTTTTTTATATATAATTAATAATAAAAAAAGCGAGTACTAACTTGTGGCATATAGCCAACACCGGGTCCTGGAATGCGACTTTTTCTGGTCCCGGGTTTGAAACCAAATACCGAAATATGACCACTACTAGGCTTAAGTCTTCCTAAAATACATCTTAAAATCGATGTTTTACCACAACCTGACGGCCCAAGTAACCCATAGCTAATAATACATATAATCAATAAAAAATAAAAAATTACTCTTCTGATAAGAGAAGAAATCAAAAAAAAAAATTTACATAGCGCCCTTTGGTATGTTCATATTCATATTATTAAGGGTTGGTTTAGCTTTTCGGCTATACTGTAGATTAACATTATTGATTAACACTCCAGGTTGCTCCATATTTAAATTATATGTTTGAAATTTATTTTATAATATATATGACCAAAAAATTTTTTAAATGATTAAAAAATTTGTTGAAAAATTGATTGAAATTGAATTACAATTAAAAAAACATAGTTGTAAAGATTCGAACTTTTTAGCCACTGCTCATTGATGAGACTGAGAAGAAAACCTCAAATTATGGAAATTAAAAGGACGATTTAAATTAAAAGTATAAATATATATGTTTTTTTCAACAACCTCTCACACATATAGACAATAAATTTATAGTCAAATGGAAGATTTATAATCTAAATTTCATTCTGTTTACGAATACTTTCAAATAAATTGAATTTTTGTTAAATTAGATTTTGCAATAATAAAAAAATCGATTCGGTATTTATATTTACATCAGTTATATATTATGACTTCCCACTATAATTAAAGAAGATACAACAAGAATTAGAAATTTTTTTTTGTCATGTTTCTTAAAATTAAAAAAATCTAGTCAAGATGTACACAAAAAATAATTTAGTTGATTGGCTTAAGAAGACGTTTTAAATGTTGAAATAAAACTACTTACAGTAGATTGAAAAATTGAAACTTATTATATTCGTTTTTTTTTTCAAATATATCTTTTTAGTTCCACATAAGTAATCAGTCGAAATCGTTTTACATTTATTTTTCTTTTTTATCATTCTATCTTATGATAAAATTGATGTATCAAAAGTTTAAATATAATTTTATTCATTGATCGCGACTGAATTATAAGGAAAAAAAAACAATGTTAGTTTTTAAATAAACTGTAGAATTAAAATTTAAAAAAAAATTTTTTTATTAGCTGAAAAAATCTAGTAAATGTTGACTATTGCTCAAACCGAAAACTGAAATTGTTGAATTAAGAATTTTTTTTCTAGAAAGGAAGTTTTAGGAGGAGAGCATAAAATAAGTTCAAAGTCAAATTATTTTTTTGAGTATTATTTATTCTGAAAATGAATATCTCATAAATATAAGTTGATCATTCAGGTAAAAAAAAATAAGAAAAAATAGTGATTGTACGTTTATTTTTTATCTAAAAAATATTAGAATTTCGGGCCAACTATCAGGCAATTCATGCCTACCGCTTTCACTTTATTCGACTCTGCACGCATACTTTACTTGGCGGGCAAACAGTCGGTTCATTTCGAAAAAACTTGCATATAGACTGCATTCAGATTTTATCTTACAGGTATGCCTCTTTTTGAGAAAAGTTAATCATAACCATTATCAGAAGGAATCATATAAGTCAACTGCAGACTTACTTAATTGAGCTTGTTGTCGTACGAAAAAATTTTTTTTAGAAAATGATTTCAATATTCGATAGATCAATAAATTTTAGTCCAAAAATTTATGAACTTTTTAGAGGATAGAAATCTTCTTTTTCTGGTTTCGTTTCAAAATTATTTTGAAAAAAAAAAGATTTTTAAATTTACTGAAATTTTTATCCTAAACACGCAAAAAAAATTTTCAGGAACAATAATAAATAAATCTGGTATTTAAAAAAAAATTATTTGATACACAATCTATAATACATACATTCTTTATAAACTACTTCACATTCTTATTTTTTTAGTTGAAATAATAAATAAGATGAAACGAAAAAATTTTCTCTAATTTGCTTGGTTGAATTATTTAAATATCTGACGAAGTGTTAAATTTAATTTATTTTTAAATCTATTTTTTAATTTATTAATTTAATTATTGAATTCTGTTTTCTTATTTCAAATGATTCTTGATTATATGACTCCTGTGATTTCAAAATCATAAATTATTAAATAAACCTAAGACTGATACTTTATAAAGTTAATTTATTAACTTATAATTTTCAACAAAATTTATTTTTCAAAAAAAGCTTATCAAAAAAAAATTACTTACAAAGGTAATATAGATTCGTAACAATGAAAATTTAATTGAATTCAAATTTGACGTATTCAAAAGATTATTTTTAGGAACAAATAAAAATTTAGTTAAAAAATAAACATCAAAAGATTTTATGAAAATAAAAGAAATATTTTTTTTGTAAATATATCGGCACGAATGATACAATTCAAATTTGAAAGAACAATTGAATTAAACTCAAAAAAAATTTTGAAATTGGCCACAAATAATTTCAAAAAAAAAAAGTTAAATGGAAAAAAAACATTAAATTATGAATTGAATCTTTAAAATTTAAAAAATAATTTATTTTAATCACTTTATTATTAATCATTTTTTTGTATTCAGATAAAAATTTATAAGTCAAATTCAAAATTTAAGGGAGGTAACTTATTTATAGCGAAAAAATTTATATACTATTTTACAAATTTCTCTTCACATATCAATAAAATTAATCTAATAAATTAGTTTTATTAATTAATTTTGCTTGAAATAACATCAAATGAAATACATTTTATCGACAATGTCAATTGAGAAATATTTTTTTTCGAAATCGGAAAAATCATAAGAAATATTATCTAGCAAGACATTACGTTAAATAAAAACGATAAATGCTAAAAATATATCAACGTAATTTACTTTTAAAGCAACAAAAAATAGTATACAATCAATAAAAAAAAAACTCATTTATTGAGTAATTTGAGAAAAATTTGAGGAAAATATATTTAGCAATTGTTGTATTTAGACGTATTTTCATTTGATAATCAAACCTTGGATAACTTGTGTAATGAATTAATTTGACCAATATCTAAATTGGTTATTATAAAATTTATATTTTATTATTATAATCACTTTTATTCTAAATTGGTTTCTATTTTATTAATCAATACATCAATGATTTATAAAAATAATTTTAAAATTTAAATTAGAAGAAAGAAAACAAATCACAATCATTTATTGATAAGAATAATAATTTAAAAAAATAATTTAAATTTTTCCAATAATTCTCATGAGAAAATGCTTTTAAGGTAGTCTATTGATCATCAGGGGTTATTTTATGTGTATGTAATAACCAAATGACATGAATTGAAAAATTCGAAGTTACATTTAATAGGAATTTTTTTTTAGTCGCATGTATCTGATTTTTTTTTAAAGTACATACCTCACTTAACTGAGATATTTAATTGAGTCTCTTCTCTTAATTCAAAGATTAAAATAAGCACTTGAAAATTATAATCAGAAATTACTAATAAATTGCACAATCATTATAAACAGTCTACTTCAAAAAAAATTCACTTTATAAATATTTGAGTGCAATTAATCTTAAAAATGTATTTGCCCTTTTAAAAAAAAAATGAAAAGCGAAAAAAGAACTGAAATAAAATTTTGAATATCGTCCATCTTATTAGTAAATTAGATGATCGGATATTGTTTCTCACATTATTGATTTCAAAATTAATGCGCAAGTTAGATGATCAATATTAATATTCTTTTTATTTATATTATATTATTATTTATATTTTTTTTTATTTATTGATTAGCTAATAAATGATAATTAGTCCTTGACTGTACTTTGTAATTGAAAAATAAAGGAAATAACTCTACTATGTTTCCATTTTATAAATTTTTGAATTAATTGATTTCAATGTTACATGGAATTATTTTTCTAGATAAAAAATTCTTTTTTCTTTCTTCGTATAAATTATTTTAAATATTTGAAGGCTTTACTAAAGAGTATTTTTTGCTTCATAAAAAAAAAACGTAAGAACTTTGCACTCTGGAAACCATAAAAATTTTTTTTAACAAGTCGATTAAAAAATTATTGATTTAATCAATTTTTTATATTTATCAATCACATTCACGTTAATTTAATTATAAAAATTATCTTTTTAAGTTACATTTTTGTTTGTTTCAAAGACAGTTCATTTTCAATGAATTCTATCAATCAACATGAAGCATAAAATTGAATTCAAAAACCTTTGTTATTTTGTTTTAAGAATTTACATTGCAAATAAATTAAATGATATCATTTAATGAAGAAAAAAAAATATTTTTCTTTTATCTTCATTTTTTTTTCTAAAGTCAACATGACAACTATAATGAGAATTTTCAATTAGATCCAAAAAGTAATTTTATGAATAAATTATTTTAAATAATTGATCACAAAAATAGAATTTCAAGTGAGAAAGAATGCTCACAATTATTGATACTGTTAACAAGAATGTCGAAAAAAATTAAAGTCTTTGTAATATAAATTTCGTATTTATACTCAATAATTAAAAAGCTTATGCTTATATTAAAAATTTTTATAATTTCAAAATAGATAAAATTTGAAAATTATTTAAAATAAATATATGTTTAATTAGAAAAAATTTTGAATGGCGAAACAAAATAGTACCTAATAGCTGTTAGGTAGTTTAGCCTGAAGTGGTTTGTTAATTTCAAAATTCAAACTCTACAATAGAATTTTTAGTGACGAATGTTGTTATAGGTAAATTTTAAATTTTTTTACTAAGCATCCAAAAATAAAAAAAAAAACAGCTATTTCTTATCATTAACGGGAACTCATGAAGATTCAAAAAATTTTTTGAAAAAATTTATTTTCAAATCATTATTTAAAACAAATTTTGAAACCTAGAAGATTTTTTGGGCTGCACACAAAAATTTTCATAAAAAATCTTGAATTCGATAAATTAAATCCAATTAATCATACTCTCCATAATAATCAGTGATCATTTGTTACCAATATAAAAAGAAAAAAATTCTCGAGATATTTTGCTTATCTTTTATTATCAAATAAAATATATTTGATAATAAATATTCTGACTTTAATTCATTGTTTTTTGAAAGTTTGAAGCAAAAAGATTATATTAAAAAAAAAAGAGATTTTTATTAATTTACGTTAAAAATTTTGAAGTAATTAAATCGAAAATTCATTAAATTAATATATCATAGTGAATTGACACTTATTCAATTGATAGGGTTCAAATTTAATGTTCTTTTACTATTTATTGTGTATTTTCTCTACATATTTAATTACATACAGTGAGTATCGATCTAGCCAGATTTTTGACTTAATAATTTTTTTAAAAAATAAAAAATAAATGCATTCATTTTTTAATGATTAGATTTTATGCACATAAATCATCACTTACAAATTGCTTAATCTAATTGCCAAGAAAATCTTATTATAATTTGTTTCTATTCATATGATTTATATTTGTTAAAATTTCAAACTTAATTAGTACTGAAATATTTTATAAATAGCTGATTCAAAATGGTGAAAAAATTTTTGCACTAAAATTTCACTCTACCCTATTATTCTGAAAATTTGATTAAAAAAAATAAAATCGAAATTTTTATTTTTAAAATGGTAATTGCTTTACTGTCTTTTTTTCAATTATAAAAACAATTATTGATCCTTACTAATCATTAGAATTATTTAATTTCAATCTAAATGACAATTATAATTTTCGAATAAATTATAATAATTTGGATATTAAATGAGCTGCATTTGATTTTAAGTCAAAATTATAGAAATGGAAAATTATTTAAAAAAAAAACTCGTTCTTTTACAGAATAATCTCTAAAAATTTAATTGCGAAAATCAAGACAGAATAAAATTTTAATAATATAAATCTTTTTACTTTCATAAAACTAATTTCGATGCTTTGGATTTGAAAAAAAAAGAATAAGTAAATTAATATATTGTTTCATTTAAAATATTTCGACACATGATAGATATTTTTTATTGGTTGCATAATTTATATAAGCTATCATCACATTCTATTTGAATAAAAAAATAGCATTTGATTATAAATCTAAATACATAAAAACCCTTTCGAATCACTTATCAATCATAATTTATTGACAATTTACTTACTAATTATTTCGTATAACAAATATTTTTTACATGAGCTCCTAATCGATTTTTCATTAAATAATTCACAATGATCACTCAATTAGATTGCCTACTATTGAAAAGTAATCATAAATTTTTTTTAAATTCCTTTATTGAATTTAATTTTTCAACTATGATGATTATTTTTACTTATAGACATATTTTTAATAAATGAACTTTGTTCTGATAAAAGTAAATTTTCACAATTAATGTTTTAAACAATCAATATAAATTCTTTGTATACACTATGTCAAGCATAAAATATTGCTTGCACGAGCTTCTTACAAGTTCCTATGCCGATTGCGTGTTTGTTTTGTTTTTAGATCTTTAGTATTTTTTTTTTGTTTTTGAACATGTATAAATTGAAAAAAAAAAAAATGCTAACGCATGATCGAGGATATAACTGTATTTCGCGCATGATCTTTTTCATTATTTCACAATATTCCACAAATGAAATCAGATCATAAATTCAATTTAATATTCAGTATTAGAAAAGGCAGTTAATTTAGTTGGTAGAATAATCAATATGTTAAAAATTTAAACGTATCTTTTGTTTCCAAAAATTTTTCATTTCTTTCTCTAATTAATTCACATTCAAATAAGTATTGAAAAATAAAAAATAATGTTCTTGACTCAAAGTTGTGTTTTTTTTTTATGGCAAATTTCCAAGCTTAATAGTTGATAAATCACCCATTTCTGTTTTTTTTTTACAATTTCAGTTTGAATATTTAAATTTATTTTTTTTTTCTCAATTTCATTATTTACCAATTTATCTATTTGTTTGAAAAAAAGCTGTTTTAAATAAATCTAAAATATTAAATCGTGTTTTTAAATATTATTATTCAAGTAAGTTTTCGAAATCGAAATTATTTCTTTTTGATCTTGATAATTAATAATCTAACTGATATTTGTGATATTGAAATTGACGAAACGTAGAAATTTTCATATAGATAACAAAAAAATATCGTTAAACAAAGGAGAAAATTGTACAATGGTATTTAGAATGATTTGCATAATAGATATTAACTAATAATTAACAACATTTTCTAATCACAGATAGACTTATCTTTAATAACAATTTTTTAATGTCTCGATGAAGATATATTATTTTTTTTTATCATTGAAAAATGCTGAAAGTTGCGATTCTTTTTTTAAATTCTTAGACTAGCCAAATTAAATGAAACCGGAATGTAACGACAATTTAAATGCTGTAAAAAATAACAGAAAAGATAAAAGATAAATATTAAAAAATCTAGAATATACATCCGCAATTTTTTTGTTATTTAATCATCTCAATAGATAGATTTTTAGAAAATAAAATAATAATTGCAATTTTAATATACATCCTGTTTAATTTGAAGATTGAAATTCTTTGATGGGAAAACTACTGGAAATAAAGATTTATACATTAGAATAAATTATGATGTACAATAAATATTTTTGCTATGTTTTTCAATTCAATATGATTTTAAGTCTGAAATTTCGATTATTGTAAATATGATTGTTTTTTTAGCGTATTGTAGAAGGTTAATTTGAAAGAAAATTACACAGCTTCAACTTTTTCTTAAAAAAATCTAATCTATTAAATGATAGCCCAGAACCTATTTCGAAAGATGAATTATCAAAGCTTGGTCATTAAAAAATTTTTGAACATTTCATACGCATAGATATTAAAATTTTTGTTTTCGAAACTTAAGATCTCTGCAAGAATCGAAAATCAAAAATTCAATTTTTAAGTATTTATTATCTACCGAAGAAAATCTTTCGAAAAAGTGGGAATCATAATGGTATAATACTATTCAAATGATAATTAAATATAAAGACAAGAATATTTATAATCATGAAGTATCATTCAACTCACTTTAAACATATTCCAGTTCTAAATGCTATAATTGATCTAAATGAATAGGGTTATATTTAGAAAAAATTAATTATTAGAAAAACTTGATTTTTTTTGCTAATAAGTAATTCTTTAGTGATATAAAAAAAAAAAAAAAAAAAGGAAAAAATTTCTATTTGACTAGTTTCATTTGATTAACTTTGTTAAATAGTTGCAATTTTCTATGAGTTTCATCAGAGTAGCATCACCGATTCGTAAAATTTTGTTGCTATCAAAGGGTTTTTAAAATAAATTTTGATTCAATATTAATAAGTAATTAATTCTAAATTTATTTATGGTAAATTTAATAAATTCATAATTTTTTAATTTCAAAAATGGTTGATTCATATTTGAATAAATATATTATTTTTTTCTTAATAAATCTAAATAAATTATGAAAGTATGAAATTATAATTAAGTTTTGATTAAAAATAAAAAATGGATCAATTTTTTCATTATTTAAGCTATTATAAAATAAAAAAATTAGAAAATAATCTTATAATAAATTATTTTAGATCTATTCTGTAAAAAAATAATATACTTGGTGGATCACAAAGCTCATCAATTGAAACTTCGACTCTGCACACAAACTATAGAATTTGATTAAAATTATACGTATTAATAAGCCAATATTGCATATGAACTATATTTCATATAACTTAAATATTTGAACTGTTTTTACAACAATGCATTGATTAAAATTACATTTTTCCAGTTACATAATAGTATAAAAATCATTATTTTATCACATTTCAGTAAAGAGTATCTTTTTCATTCAATAGCATTTTTTTCATCTCAACAAATTGACAGTAAAATTCAATAATGTGAACAAAATCTATTTTAGGATTCTGAATTAGTTTAAATAGAATTTAGATTAAGCCAAATTTATAAACAATTCACATCGAAGACTATTTATCGCTTTGAATATAATTTTACTTTTGTCTCACCAAAATCAATTACAAAGAAATGATTTGATATAATATATCTATAGTTTAGAAAGTTGTAAATTTTATTCCAAATTATGAATGAACATATCGTTTTCAAGACAATGAAAATTTTTTCAAGCGGAAATGTAGTGTATTTTTTTTTTATTTAATTTGAAGAAAATTCTCGATTTAAAGACTTAAAAATGTAAAAAAATCAGAAACTACTAATTCAAAATTTTTTGAATCAATTTATTAAAAGAAATATAATGTTATTTTTTATTGTTTTCACAATAAGATGAAAAATAGATTTGATCAAATCTGTTTGATACCTTTTTATTACGTATTATTCGAGAAAATTCGGGAAGAATAAAATTGATTTTGAATCAACATGTATGTATCTTCTCAGTCTTCATTTGAAAAAAATGAAGTTAAATTTATGTAATGCTTAGCTTATAAGTATGCATGTTTCATGAAAATAAAAAAAATATTTACTAATGAAATGAAGTGTCTTTGTACATTTTTTAAATTCATATTTTTAGCAAGTTCATTTAAAAATTGAATTAGAATTAATCAAATGAGAAATGTTTTAAATAATCAATATTTTAAGAATAAAAGCAAAACTTTAATAGATATAAAATCAAAGTTGTAAACCTTGTCTAAAAACGAATTGATATAAATTATAAAGCGAAAAATTTTAATTGTAAAATTGATTTGATTCTATTTATTAATCAAAATATTTTGGTTTTTAATTGAGCAGACAAGTAGAAGACACTTCAATATGGATTATGAGAATTCTCACTGTACTTCTCATTATATTTTGAAATATAAATATAAATATTTATTTTAAATCACGCAAGCATCTAAATAATTTTGCAAATGATATTGAATAAGTTATTTATTTTTTAGAATAATCAATCGTGTTTTAATTAATTTTGTGAGATAATTTTTATACTTTATTTCTATTTATTTTAATATATAAGTTGTTTTAAACTATCTAACGTATTTATCTAGTCACAAAGGTAAGTAAAAATATTCACCGTTAGTAAATAATATAATTAGAATCGCTCTATGTAAGTTTTTTTCAGAATAATAAATCTCAATGATCGTCAGCTCCACAAATCTCAAATTATTACGAGGATTTAAAAATATTAAAAAAATAGAAATATGTTTCAGATATTGCGAGACAGCGTAAATTTTACAAATCATTAGTAATTAAGAGTTTCATTTTTTGATTTCTAATGTCAAATTGAAAACTCGAAAAATAAATTTCATGAATCTTTATTTGTATGATATCGAAAATATATAACCGTTAATTAAAAATTGATTCGAATTCGTTCCCTATCATAAATTAACGATAAAAAAAAAAATTTTTAAGTTTATGACTAAGAAATTTTATTTGGTAAACAAAAATTAGAATTTTAAGGAATACAAAAATTTTATTTGAACAATATTAATATTTAGATCAAATAAATAAAATTTTGAATGAAAATGATTATTTAGGCATTGAGTATTTTAGATATATAAGCGAAATGATCAGGTATAAAAGTAGAAACAAAAAAATAACCGTGATCATAGCCATCATGTGCATTTACAACCAAAGGTACATTAACTTTCTTACATGCATTTACAAAATTTTCAATTTTTAATTGGTCATTTAAATAGGGATCAGCTGAACCGTAATCAATTCTGAAAAATAAATTTGGGCCACTGTACTTTTTGATCAATTCAGTCGCGTCGTATTCATTCCAATTCTCTTTATTTTCACCTAGATAACCGGTGAAACATTTCTTACCCCACTGTAAAAATAAATGAAAAAATTTTGATTACGATACAAATGACAATAAATTTTTAGAATTTATCTGTAAGTTTACCTCACAATTAATTGGATTTGCAATTGGAGAAAAAGCAGCAGCAACTTTAAAAAGGCTTGGATTTTTCTGTGTATATATTGAAAAAAATTCGAATTTAAATTAAAAAATAAACATAATTCTAGTGTATAAAATCTTACCATTGCAATCGTTAAAGCCCCATGACCGCCCATGCTGTGTCCGCTAATTGCTCTAACATTTTTTTTAATGTATTTATCAAAATTTTGTTCAACAATTTTAATCAATTCAAGCACATAATTGTACATCCGATAATTAGTTTTATATTTGTCGGTAGTTGCATTTACATAAAAACCGGCGCCAGTACCGAAATCCCAATCGGAATCTTTGTCAAAAAAAGAGCAATTAATCAACAAGAATCATAATAAATTATACTTTTGCTTATTTTGATCGATGAAACCAATACCTTCTCCTTCAATATTACAATTTCTAGGACTGGTATCTGGATTGACAACAACAAGTTTATTTTCGGATGCATAACGTTGGAAACCTGATTTGATAATAAAATTTTGTTCGGAACATGTCAGACCAGATAAATAATAAAGTACTGATGCTTTTTCGACATTATTAAGCTTGAAAAGAAATTCAGGTAAATAAACACCAAAATTCATTTTACATTTCAATTCTTCGCTATAATGACTAAAAACCTTTTGATAACCACCCCAGCATTTTGCACTACTTTCTTCCTTCAACATTTTTGACATGATCTTCTAGGAAAAAAAAATTTTAAATACTTTTAATCAAAAAAATTTTTCGATTAGTGAAATAAAAAAAACGTACCTACAATGATGATGAATAAAATTTATGTACTTTTAACAAAATTTTGGGAAAAAAAATTTCTGATCGAAATTGTATGCATAAGAATCTTCAATTAAGTTTTTATTATTTTAAGTTTAATGTAGGTATTTATAATTTTTTTTTGTTTAGATGAAAAACAAGATTTCAAAGAATAAAAAAAGAGAAAAAAAAATTTGTTTTCAATAAAAAAATATGTTCATGCAATTCGCTAAAAAAAGATAAATATATGCCGCATATTTTTGAAATTGAAAAAAAAAATTCGTCAAAATTACTTTGTAATAATTAATTTTTCTATTTTTGCTAATAAAAAAAAATTTCTTAGTATTCAAAAAAAACATATTTTTAGACCAACTAGAAGAATATTAAATTAAATTAATTTTGAAAAAAATAATTCGCTTGATTGAAACAATATCTTAAAGACTAGCTATTCCTAACTAACAATAATTCATAATTCATAATTCATAATTCATAATTCATAATAGAAAATTTTTTTTATTGAATCAGATAATATATGTAAAGAAATTCAAGCATTAATTGTTTTTTCATTCTAGAATTCGAATATCAATTTGTTGAATAAGTTTTAATCAATTGATAAATTAAAAATTCGTACATAATTAATAAACGCTGAGAATCGTCATTTGATAATTTTGATACTCACACTTGAGATTTTCAAATTGAATTGCAGAGATTTTTTCTGTTAAGAGGAATAAGAATATACTTGGCATATCTAGTATAAAATTAGCGTGAATTCTTTGTGTTTAAAATTTTAAAAATTTTAGTATTTTTGAAATTAAAAAAAAAATTTAATTTAAATTTATTAGTCGTTATCGAATTTTTTCAATATAACAGGTGTTTAAACTAATAAATCATTTAAAAAAAAATTACTTTTAGATGCATATATAAAAAATTACTTGGTGCTTTTTACAATCATTTGAACGTAAAATTAGATTTGTATCCATGGCTAAATAAATATATTTACTTTTCTTTATTTCGAAAAATTAAACTTTATTATTAATAAAGTTAGAAAGCAAAATAGAAATTATTATTACAAGATAATGAACATAATTTAATAATTTAATACTACAAATTTTTAGAACTAAATAATTTCAATTGCCTTTCCTAATTTTTTATTTTGTCTGCAAATTATAGATCTCATTTTGGCTAAAAATTTGGTTTTTTGATAAAAAGAGACAATACAAATTTTTATTTTTTCCTTTTGTTATTTACGACCATTATTTTAGTTCTTTTAAATTTGTAAACATAGATACTAATCGATAATAGAAAATTTCAAATAAAAATGACGGAAATGAAACCCATATTTTAATCAATTAAAAATTCTAATTCTTTATCAAATTTATTAAAAGTTTTCAATTATTTGTCTGTAAAATTCGTCTATCACCATTATAAAAAAATCTAAAGAATAATTTTTAATTCAAATTAAGAAAAGAAGATTGAAGGCGAAGAAAATTGAAACTTTAAAAAATGCTTTTTAAATTAATTAAATTTTGGAAAAAAAAATCAGAGCATTATTTTTCCATTTTGCATAGTCTAAGAACAAAAAAAAATCTATTCCTAAAAATTAAAAAGAATTCAAGCAATCTCGTTAAATTAAATTGAAAAGAACATCATTTATGTCTACGAAATTTGAGATAATGGACTAAGACAACTAAACGTTTCACAATTTTGAATAAAAATCAATATTTGGCAATTAACAAATTAAAAATAATCACAGAATGCAATTAAACATTACATGTGTTGAAATATAGCTTTTAACATAAGATACAAAAAAAAATAAATTTAATATTCAAATTTATTGATATCAATAATTTATTCATTACACTTAATACTGAAAATTTATTTTTGATTTTTAAAACAATCATAAATTTAATTACTATCCATTTGATATTGAACATAAGTTATGGTCATGAAATTTATAATAATTGAATCTATTCAAATTACTCTAATACTTGATTAAAAAATAAATGTTTTCAATTTTTAATCTTTATTTTATTCTACATTAACTTGTAGGAAAATAAAAGATGTATGATTTATGTAAAAGTGAAATTACTGTTGAAACGAATGTTTGTTAAAAAATAAAAACCAAATTGATTGAAGTTTCTCATTTTTCATATTTTAAACATTAATCAAAGTTGCCCATAAATTATAAAAAATTTTCATCAATTGATTTCATAAAAATAAATTCCCAGTAAAAAAAATTAAATTTAATTAAAAAAAAAACTATTTTTCGATATAAAATTAATTGAAAAACATAATTCTTAATTTATAGTGTCAAAAATATTAATCATTAAAATTAAGTAGTATATTAATTTTCTTTGATAAACCTATTCTGTAAATCTTGATAAAATAATTAGCTAAATATTTCTGGTGCATTATTTTAGAAAAAAAAATATTGTCTATTCTTAATTGCAGAAAAAATTGAGGGAACATTCATTTTAAATTTAAAAATGTCAAATTTGTCTAATAATAGCAGAAGGAAAAAAATATTA
>BLXL01010574.1:0-18259 GCA_023170135.1 Acarapis woodi
TTTTAAAGTAATTAAAATTATCAAGCACTTTAAATTAGCTTATATTCAATAGGTAATATGATTTTTATTATAATATTATTAAATAAATTAAAAATTCACTATATCTTTAAAAGCAATTATTTTAAGACTAACTTTCGAATTTCAAGTTATACGATGTCGATCTAAAACATCTTTATCTCCATATGCACAAAATTCTTTTTTTATAAATAAGTCATCTCAAAACCTCGTTTATCTGTTATGATATGTTTTTTTTCAAAGCTATTTTATAAAATTTTTTTTTTTAAATGTATAAAGAAAATTTTTTTTTAAGCTATGAACGTAAAAAAGTCATTTGTTTTGAGAGAATCGTTTGTCTCATCAATCATGAATTTCCATAAAAAAAATTCAAATCTAAGTGCATTATTCTATATCTTTATGTTCACTTAACTCATTTGGCAACTTCAGACAATTATTTATTTAAAAATATTGGGACAGTATTTAAAATGAAAGGCTCAATGGTTAAAATAAAATTTTAATGTAAATTAACGAGTATTTTAGCAGTAAATCTTAAAATACTTAGTTCGAACGAGATTTTGATTTGTGTTATGTCCAAATTAAAAAAAGGTTAAATACAAAAAGTTTCCTTAATAATGAGAATTTTTTAAAACTTATTAGAAAATCTTTGTCTTTTGTTTTGATTCTCAAGTATTATTATGCAAAATTATGAGACAGCCATTAAATAATCAAAATTTTCAAATTTTATTGCTAATTATCTTTATGTAGACTTAACTAAAATTTCGATCGAATCAAATAATAAAATTTTTATCTAAAACAAATATGCTTTGATTGAATTGTGTCAACTTTCCCTGCATATTTTTTCTATGATAAATTATCTATCAATAATGTTTTGATATTTTTTTTCAATATATCGCTCAACTGATATGAGGAATTTTAAAAATAATGCATGATTGATAAAAAAACTCAAAGTTGGTAGACGTCAATTTCAATTTTACTCCGAAGATTTTAAAATATAAGAATTTCGAAATAGCTGCTAAGAAAATTAATAAATTACAAAAAAAAAATATATATATATTAATTCATATATATAAGTTATATATCATTAGAACCTAGATTGCAAATGAATTTGAGAAAGTGTTATTTTTAGATTTTTATGATTTAGTATTAAGTTAATATAGTCTAGAATTTTCTGGATTTAAAGTTTTTTGAAAAAAACATGGTCTTAATCTCACAATAAGTTATGTGCATATTTAAAATGGATTATAACCTATGCACCGATTAGATCTTATGATAAATAAAAAATCAATCGTATTTAAAAAAGATGACTAGGTGTTAAGGATTTTGAAAAAATCCTCCCCAAATTTTTTAAAAGTTACTTGAAAATTTAATTAAATTGCAATTGATGATTTTTTTTCTATTTGATATGAATAAATAAAATTAAACATTGAATCATCATTCTCAAATGAAAAAAATCAACAAAAAAAAAAATCAAAAAAGATAAATTCTCAGAATCAGACTAATAAAAAATTTAATTCAAAAAGATATATTGTCTAAGTTTAAAAAAAAGATTGTCTGAAGTTTTTTTCTATACAAATTTTAGTTTTTCACATAGAAAATTTATACGAGTATATGAAAAAAAATTCGAGAGATGCAATAGACTGCAAAAAAATTGATTTATATAGAGTGCTTATTGAGTTTCGTTTTATATTTTATCCATATATTTGAACAAATTTATTATTCTAAAATCACAAAAAATAAAAAATTTGCTATTAACTCGGCACGTAGAATTTGTGAATAAATATTGTATTTGACTGTGTGGAATTATTACAAATAACAGAAAAATTAGGACATCCAATAGATATAATTAGCCGAATAGAATTTTTTATCATTTCGAAGTATTTTTGAGTATGTATTTTATATTTGTAAAAGCGAATAACTTTATATTTTCGTTTGTGTATAAATTTCTATTTTCTTCAATATAAATTTGGAGCAGATTTTTCGTCGATTCTTTACTTTTTTACCTACTCTTTCTATCATCTATTCGTAATAAAAGTTCAAGAAAACTCAACATACAATGTCTCTGTTAGTCTGAATTTCAGAATACAAATCTTACATAGACTTTACTCCTCCTCTTTTTATTCTTACGAAAATTATATGAATCTTCAAATTAAAAGTATTGAAATTAACATCATGTGCATTCGAACAAATACAGGAAGTATTTATATACATATAAATACAAATATCTAACTACACTTATTTTTTTCTAACATAGTGTTATGTTCACAAGTGTTTCTGAATGTTTTTGACACAAGAACTAAATGTGTGTAACATTAAAAAATACGTACTAAGAAATTTAAGATTAAAATTTTTCGAATGAAATCATTTTTTTCTCGAATTGTAAAGACTTTTTTTTTAATTTGAAATAAAAAAATATTATTATTCTAAACTGTTTGGCTGATTATTTTTAAATATGTTTTTTTTCAAATTATTTAAAATCTGTTTTGTTTAGATTATCTTTTCTTTAATGTGTTCATGGTTATCATTTGACAAATCTTGTTACAAAAAATTTGATTTAAAATTTTTTTCTTGACAACATGTGTATTTTTAATTATATTTATACTGACAATGTTTTGAGTTCAGATTGATTCTTCATTACTTTATCGTAATTTGATAAAGAAAATACATTATTTCAAATTTAAAGTAAAAAAAAGATATGAATTCATAATTATTTTATAGAATTAAAATTTTTAATGGCTTATTAGTGATCAACATTGATTTGGGATTACTAGCAACCATTGATTAGCCAATCGGGAAAAATAATTTTTAGCAATAAATTTTGGGATTTCAAAGAAAAAATGATCTTCTAGAAATATAAATATTTTTGATAAAATTGTTTTTTAAATATTTTTCAATTTAAAATTTTCATGGCTAAAAAGAGGTTATTATATTTAGAGGTGTAAAATGGTTTTATGACTTTTAGATTAGCTCATTTCAATAATTAAATTTTTCTATTTCTGAATTTATATTGATAAGAAAATTTGATTTTCAAAAACAAAATTTTTGCATTTTAAATTCAAATCATCTTTAAAAATGATTTTTCCAAATCGTGATCTTCATTACATATCAATTAAAATCTGATGAGACTAGAAATCGTTATAAATTTTTTTTTAAATAATTTGAGTGCTTATAATGAAGGGCAGATAAATTAAGTGTGTTTGATAGATGGACTTTATTATTTTTCGAATTACATGTATATTTTTTGATGTTTATGTAATGATACGTACTGATAAAAGAGGCGTTAAAAATACGTAGCTATACTAATCTACATATCATAAAATATTATCACTGTGAATATATTTTATATCAATTAGTCAAGAAAATCATTTGTTGCTAAATCGATTGATTGATATTATTGATACAATCATTTTTTTAATAAAGTTTAATCGAGAATTTCTTTTTTTTTTTTTTAAACACCAAAAAATAAGTTAATTATTCAAAAGAACTAAGACTTACAAATGACAAAAAAAATTTGAATTGAAAAAAAAATCTAACATGAAGGACCGAATCATTTTAAGAGATTTATCAATTTAAAAATGAATAAGATAATTAATAGATATTTGTTAATTTGTTAGCAAACATAGGAAAAAAATAATAAAAAATGAGTATATTTTTAGAATTATTTTGACTAAAATTGTCAAAATTTTTGTATAAATAATATATAATGTTACAAAATTGCAAATATAAAAAAAAAATGTTTTTTAGGACACTGAAAAAATGAAAAAAAAAAATGTATCAATGTACTAATTTAATTGATACATCTTAAAAATCAATATTTATATATAAAGTATTTGTTTTTGAAGTTTATCAGAACTATCTTGTTGATCAATAAGAATATATAGAATTACGAAATAAGAATTCAATTTTGTTTTTTTTAATCAAAAAGCGATATGATATTATTAATTTTATTTGTACTAACCAATGCATTGGTAATAAATACCAACGAACTAGGAATTGACGTTAATAAGTAAGTTGGCTTTGAAAAAAATTTCCTAAGTTAACACCTTACAATCGAAAGCTTAGTAGAAAGTCGACTTTTTTTTTGAATAATAATAATATGTAAAAAAGTTTAGATTGCAAACACAACCAAAGATCTTCAAAAGTATATTGATTAATAATTTTGAGGAATCAAAAATTATTGTAATAGAATTTTTATATTTTATCAGGATAAAAGAATGGGCATCAAATTTTAATAATCACCAAATTGCATTAATAAATTCGTTTGGATGTATAAATCAAATACAAAATGTAAGAAATTTTTTTTCAAATAAATATTTATAAATTTATAACAATTGTACTGATATTATTAAGTCTTAAGATTTCAAATATAGCTATATTTTTCGCTGAATTTTTTTCTAAGTGTAATTTATTCGTTATAAATAAATCATTTTATTTTTTTATTGAATCAACTCTTTACTTGTACAATAATTATCCTGGCAGACATATGAAACAAAGGCCGAAATTGTACGAATTGATGCAAACGAAACTTTGAAAAACACTGTTGAAGGAATAAACAAGTTATTCGCTAACAAAAACAATACACTTCATACTTTAGTCGATGCGGCACAAAATGAAGCACGAACGTATAGTCAACAAGTTTTTTATAGAAATGAATCGAAAAATACAACAGATGTTGAATCTAATTCGAAAAATAAAAATATAACTAATAAAGATAACGAAAATAACATGATCACAGAAACTAATTTTGAGAAAAATTCGATTGATCAAATACCGACCTTTAATAAAGGAATGGAGCCATTAGAAATTTCAGAAAATAACAGAGCTGATATTGATAATCGTCGTGCTTCAACAAATACTAGTATCGAATCCAGTAATGACATAATTGAAGAAGACGGTATATCTACAAATAAATTGACTAAAAGCTATCATTTATTGAATGACGAACTTGAATTTCAAAGCAAATTTCTTTATGAAGAAGATACAATACAGAATCAGTTAGATAATGACAAAAAAATAAATGAATTATTGAATAGGATAAATTTTTCAACAGTGAAAATTCAAAACAGAGAGAATGAAATGGAAAAAACGGATGATTCGATATACAAAGAGTCAATTTCAAACACCGTTTATCAAGAATCGGAAATAAAAGCAACAGAAGATGATTTTTTGTATTTTTATGATATAAAAAAAATCTATAGTCCAAATAAACCACTTTCGGACAAATCAATACCTAGAAAACCTATAAATTTCGAAAATTCAAGTATAGCGGAACAAAAAGAATACAAAGCGAGATGGAGAACTTGAAATTCGAAAGTTAGTCTTAAAATAATTGCTTTTAAAGATATAGTGAATTTTTAATTTATTTAATAATATTATAATAAAAATCATATTACCTATTGAATATAAGCTAATTTAAAGTGCTTGATAATTTTAATTACTTTAAAAATTTCAAATTTACAGAGAATTTATTTTATTTATTTCATATTTAAAAACTAAAAATCAACAGTATAATGTTATAGAAAATAGATTTATAATTATTAAGATTTAATAATAAATTAGAATCTCGTACAGCAAATACAGTGAATAAACTAAAATATTAGATTTAATTCAAAATCGAAAATAAATTTATGTGTTGATTAATCGCATAAACAGGTGGCAGTAAATTTACCTAATTACGATCATGAATAATTATATATAAATTCTAGCATAGATTCGCAATCGCATATTAGAAGTGTGTTAAAATCTATATTTTTTGTGTTTTTCAAAAATGCATGTTTGTTAAAATATTTTAAATTAAGAATATATTTATTTTTTCACTGAAAAAAAATTAAACGATTGATAATTTTCCTCATTTAAACACATTTCGGAAAACTTATTCTTTTTAAAAATTGTTCAACTATTAAAAAAGAAACAAAGCAAAATGAATTCAACATATTCAACAAGACCAGTTGTTGTAGTTACAGGTAAATTTAAAATAATGATACACTCTTTGATCTAGCGGTAATTTTTATTTTATTAAAATTGTCTAAATTTTGAATTACTTTTAGGAACCATTAGGTTAGCTATTTTACAAAACTCATTAGTATACATTAATCAAAGCTAAATAAATAATACAAAAAAAAAAAAAAACAAATTAAAATTTATTAATTTTTTTAGATTTTTTGAATGAAATTAATTAAAACAATAATTTCGAAAATTTTATTTTTCAGTTGATAGCTTTCAAAGATCTTTTTAGTCTGCTAAATTTTATTCGTTTTTATGATTTATTCAAATTTAAAAGAAGAGCAAAATCGACTTTCAAATGCCCACTTCAAAAAAATCACTTTTAAAATTTAATGTTTAATTCGAAAACGAAATAATCAATCAGTTATTTACCTAAAAAATCAAGATTCTATATAATTTTTCGGAAACCAATAGATTTTATTGTTTTCTTTGTTTATTTTCCCTCGAAATGAACTTATTGTATTGTTTCTTTCATTTTTTAAATAATAAAGCCTCAAGAAAAAAAAAAAACGTGCGTAGCAACCACTAATACTAATAGAGCAGGTCCTACACTTTTTGCGAAATTACTAATAACCGACACTATTAAGTCGTCCTTTAAGAATTTACAATTTTATATTCAAACATTGCCATTTTAAGCTAATGATAAATTAGATTTGACCATTTAAAATTGGTCAAATATTTTTGATGAAGACAATCAATACTCGAACACAGTATTTTTTGCTATCCTAAAATTTATTTTTCAGTTATGATATTTAAACCATTTGAATACATTTTTTCTGTTATAAAATTATTTTTTATTTAGCAAACTTTAATGAAGAATTTTTTGTAATTCACATAATTTCATGCTTTCTCAAAAGGCTTTGGCATATTTGGCACTTATAATATTAATCCGAGTTGGAAAGCAGTGGAAATATTAGAATCATCCAAAGCAAATTTAATCAAAAAAAAGGTAATCTTTATTCATTAAATCAAGAACAAAGAGAATTAAGAAATCTTGATTTAACTGCAAATTGAAAATTTTACAACCGTAAAAAAATCTAATAGTGTCAAATTAGTCATACAATTAATAATTTATTTGCAGATTGATGTTATTTACGAGAGTGTAGATAAAATTATTCCGGATATCTGGCGAGAATATCAACCAGCTGTATGTCTATTAGTTAATTATTCAAAGTTTGATTATTTATTCTATCTTCACATATTGCTAAATATTTTAGCTTATGCTACATGTTGGGGTTTCTAGTGTAGCTACTGGTATCGTTTTAGAAAAAAGAGCTCACTCTTCTGGTTACAGTAAATTGGATGTAAATAAATGCGTTGCTTTTTGTGAAAAATCTAAATTAGCTAATGGTTGTGTAGAATGTTTGACTACTAAATTAGATGTTGATGCACTCTGCAATTATTTAAATCAACTTTATCAATCTGGTAAATTGAAGCTAAGTGCTTCGACATCGACTGATGCGGGAAGGTAAGCTATCTTTTTTATGTGTTTGAAATAAAGGATCAAATTTATATTTATTCAACTTCATCTTTTGTATCAATATTGATAAATTCGATCTTAAATTATGTATCATTTTCAATATTGTATTGTAATTTATAATTTTAATATGGAATCTTTTATAAGATAAATCAACTATCAATTTTTAATAAGAAATTTAACTTTTTTTTGAGATGCCAAAAAAAAATTTTTAAGTTTCTAAACAAATTTAACCCTTCTTTGCTATGTAACATAAAAACTAAATAATCATTGATTTATTGTGAAAAAATAAAATAGATTCCTATCAAACCATTAGAATTATATTATTTTGATTTAAATGCTGGAATAATTAAAAAATCAAAAAATTTTTATGAACTTTTTCCTACTATGCTATCTTAATTTATTTCATTAGTGTCGAGTTAAATTTTCGATTTAAATAATTTTGATGAAATTTTTAATTATTTTTATATTCATGTTTTTTATCTAATTGGCGATTTCCAAAAAAAATTATTTGACCTATTCTCTTTCCAATCAAAATTAGCTTTCAAGTTCGTCATTTGGCAAGATACCATATATATAATGTCTCGCAAAAAATTGCCATACTATTTCAATTTTAAAATTGTTTCCTATTAAAATAATTGCCTATTTTTATAATTTCACTAATTTTCATTTTTGTTATATAGGTACCTTTGTGAGTACATCTATTATAGTTCTTTGAAATGTCAAGAACAGATGAAAACAAATTGTAATTCAATGTGCCTTTTTATTCACGTGCCAGAAATTAAAAAACATCTTGGGTTCACTGTTGAGGCTATGCGAGATGCATTACATGAAATCCTCGAATATTTACTTGATAGAATTTAAATTAATTGATAAAATAATTTTCGATTATTCAAACCTTACTTAAGATTCAAAGTGAATTTGAAGTTGAAATTTTCCTCTTTTATTATCTTTCCTAAATTATTGTATTCAAGTAAAAGAAAATGATTAGGTCTTGTTAATTGATTTTAATTTTGAGAAACCGATTATCTATTCTGGTCTTGTAAATGATAATAAAATAATCGTAAATACTGAAATGTAACAATTTAGCCCTTAAAAAATCAATATTTTAAAAATTTTCCGATAGATATTTGATATTTATGAATTTTTGGGTTTCAAGGATTCACGTTCGTTTGTATGAACTTTGCATCTGTCTTAAATATGTACTTGATACTTATGATGTGAATTTGAAATTGAATACTGTATAGGAATAATTGACAAAATATAATTTCATAAAAAGATGATAAAATAAATCAAAATTTTTTCTTCTATCAAAAGTATTAATTGGAATCACTGAAAATAGTAAATTTTTAGGTTTCTTGTCAGATAATACAAAATTTTTAAATTTTAATATTAAGTCTCAGTCTAATTAATAGATCAAATTTTCTAATGGTTTCAAATCAATTCAGTATCAAAATAATTCTGAAAAAACTCAAATTTATCAAAATAAACAATGAATACATAGGTAATTTAAGCTCTCTGTTTATATAGTGGTTATTTTGAATGCAAAGTATATATTTCGTATAAATATAATGTGCTCACTAATTATAGATGATAATTTACTTGATATATCTAGCGTGTATAGCATACGTTATTGATAAGACTGTTCAAAATTTCACGGACGCAAGCATGATTCCTCTTAAAAAGAAAAAGTATATTGCAATACAAAAACTAAAGTCAAATTACGTAAAAACAAATACAAATCAATATTTAAATTCTAATCCTAGTCAAAAAAATGTGTAGAATAAAGACTCAGCTCTAAGAAATCATTCTACAGAGTTTTTTTTTAATAAACCATTGAAAATTTTCATTTTTAGGCATTTTCATATTATTAGATATAACTTATAATAAATAATTTTTTTTGATTTATTTGTTTCTCAACCTATGAGAATTCTAAATATTTTTCTAAGATTCATATAAATGCACTTGTCTAATTTCATTCTTATATTTTAATTATTTAGCTCGTTCTTTTGTTGAAATTTTTTATCAATTTTCTAAATAATCATGTTTTACTAATCGTTTGATCATGATGTAAGTTTATATTTTAAATAAAAAGACAACATTTCAAAATTTGAGACAAAATAGATAAATTACATTCAAAAAATCACTTGATATTTACCTGTCATCAATTCATTTTTTGGAAAATTTCAATCATACTTGTAGCTATGTGTTTTTTTTTTTTGAGTATATTTTTAAAAAAAATTGGCTTCCAACTCAAAAAATGAAATACATATTTAGATTAATATCTTGCCTAAATTTCAAATAATTTATTAATTTTTTTCTGCTTTTTTTTTAATTTTTAAATTTTTAAGCTAAATCTAGTCTAAAGTGGACTTAAGATTTGCAATGCTTGAAATTTCCAAATGTCAAAAAATTGAAACATCAATCATAAATTTGTATTATTCTACATAATAGGTTCAGTAGCCTAAATTTTTAATTAAAGAAGTAAGTCTTTTTGATTTAAAAAATAAAATAGTCATTAATTATTGAAAATCAACTAAATTGATATAAGAAAGCATAGAAACAATTTCGCGAGTAAGTGACAAGATGCTAATCAGAAAAAAATTTTTGCGTCAAATAAGAATATTTGAATTGACTTGCGGTCAAATTTGGATGTCGAAGTTGAAATTTTTTTATCACAAGATTATTATTTTATTTTTTTTTTTGCCAAATGTTTTTAATTGAAGAAATCAAATGAATTTTGATAGAGAAGAAGTATTTTGCGGTTCGTTCGATACTGCAAAAATCCCTGAAGCTTATCTTAGCTTAAGAAAACTTTACCCAGTTATTAATTATTTGATACTGTTTCGTTATTTGAGAGCTAATCATTGGAGAATTTCTCAGCAAAGACTTCTTTTTGATGCTAAAAATTTGCTCCGTTTAGTTCTCTATTTATTTTGAATACAGCTACCTTGGTTCGAAATAATCATTAGTAACAAGCAACAATGATTTTAAAGCAAATAAAAGCTAAGTAGGAGGCACGTTCAGCAAGTATGGTCAATTGCTTTTTGTCTTATCACATGAGATTCACAATTTTATTTAAAATGAGAACTCACGGCTAACATATCAAATTTTCTTTTTCTTTTAGCTCGTACACAGACTTAAACGCTTCAATCAAAAGGAAGAGAGAGAGAGAGAGAAGGCTGGCTTTTCACAGAGTCACTTATATTAATAATAGACACATAAAAAAACATCTTACCTTTATCGTTTTTTATAGAAAGTACAATTTATCAAACTTTATGATACGTTTGTGTTAAAAAAAAAATATTTGATTCTCAGCAATGAGCTTATTCAGATCAAATGCTGATTAGACTTCTTTTTTTAAAATTTTCTTATTTACTCCAAATTTGATTGTACTTGTTAGATTGATTTCAATTATTTTCGTATATTTGTAATTCTTGATATTTTTCTTAAATTTTTTTTAAAAAGTGCTTATTCAAAATCTTTTCAATTTGATATGTAGATTTGTGAAATTCTTAAAGCTCAAAGGTTTTTCATTTTTCAAGACTAAAAAAATTGATCAAGAAACCGGAAATAAAATAATTTTCATCATATTTTAAAATTAATTTCAATTATCTTTTTTTTTTTATCATTTATTTTTTGCCATCAATCATTTTATTTTCTGTATTGTGCTTGATTTTGTTAGTAATTTATATAATTTCGAATCAACAAATTTTTGAAGTTCATAAAAAAAATTTTTTAGGTATTATACGGTAAAATGATACTTTGCTTAATAATTTCATATAATTTATCTATTTCTAAACTTGTTTTGTAGCCGTTTATTTTTTTCAAAATTATATTTATAAGTGAGTGTCAATAAATATATATTTTTCCGAATTCTGACTTGTGATTTTTTCATTTCAATCAAAATTAAAAAAAAAATACTTATTTAAAAAAATAATTTCTTAATAAATATCGATGATTAATAAAAAAATATTTAAGAAAAAATTAAAGTCACTTATCGATTAGCAAGAAGAACTCAAGATTGAAGATTATTCGACAATACGTTCAATACCGTTTAAAAGCTCTACTATTGGAAAACGGATTTGATGAACATTCATGCACTATTTTCATAATCAACAAAAAAAATTTTGCATCAAAATTCGAAAATACAAATTTAAATCATAATATTACCAATATTAAAATTTATTATTTGATCGAAGCATCATTTTGGAAGCATTAATTTCTGACCAATAATCAATTGAACTATAAAAGTATAAAAGAATCGATTCAATTTTGATGCTTTTACGAATGATTTCAATTGCTAAATGGATTTATAAATTTTTTTACGATTTTCAGCCTTGTATAATTCAAGCAATTTGATTATCTCAAATAAAGCTTTCCAATCTTATGAAATAGAATAGATACTATGTAGATGCCATTCTGAGTAAGTTAATTGAATATTGAAATCTTTCAAAATTTTAATTCAAAGCCATTGAATGTTTATTGATTCAATTTAGCTAACTGAAATGTGCAAATCATTTGTGCAAATTTCTTTTAAATTTCAGGCCAAATAATAAAATCTAAAATTTTAAGATTAGTAATTTGAAGCAAATTTTTTAATTTTAAGAGAAAATTTGGTGTTCACTAAGCATTGTAAATGTCTAAAACAAAAATATTAAAATTACAACTGGCTTTGATTTGAATAATTTTTTACTTCATATTTTTTAATGATTATCGCATGGAAATTTGAATTTTTTTTTACTCTAACAAAAATTAAAAATTTTAAATAATAGTTTGTAATTTCAATTTCATTTGCATTTTAATTGAAAAAATGTAAGTTTACTAATTAGTTTTTTCTATTTTGCTTTTATTATTTATAACAAATTTGAGATTTCAATTTTTTTTTTCTTTACTTTTTTTAGAAACTGACCATATTGAAAAAGCTTTTAAAAAATCTGTGTGTTTATAATTGATCGATAATTCCAGCGCAGGTCAAAATTTTGATAATGCTAACATATTTTTTGCAAATTGTTAATTACTCAAATTTTTTTTAACATGTTTCTTATGTATTTCGAAAATACAAAAGTGAAAATTGAAAAAGGAATTATAAAATCAAGCTGTAGGCATGAATAAATAATTAGTTTATCATCAAGAATCAAAAATATCGATATTTTATCAGATCTTAGTGCGATTATTTCTATAGTTTAGACAATATTTATATTTTTGTATACAAACTCAATAACTTTTTCTAAAAATAAAACTCAAAAAATTTTTCCGGCAGATTATCGAAATCGCCATAGTAAAAATATATCAATACTGAATAAATTCTTGTGATTACTGATTTTTTTTAACTCATTAGTTTTCGATTAAATTTTTTCATTAAATTCATGAAAAATCAATTTGAATTAAAAATTTTTATTTTTTTTTTTATTCACCCAGACAAATTTTATTTTCAAACCTTGCCAAGTATTGACTAAGATTAAATGATAGATTGAAAATTTTATTAATTTACACAATTAAAATATATCAATTATTTTGAAATCGTGAATAATATCTTGCCCTTCTATATCTAAATTAAAAATTTTTAAAAGAATTCTCTAAATTTTCACATTAAATTAAATTAAAAAAAATATTCTTTTTGTAATTAAGGTAAGGATAATTAAATGTACAGATTAATTAATTTAAAATTTAAATATTTAAAATCTTAGATACTTTTTGAAATTTCAGATTTCTTATATAGTCTGATTTTTTTAATTTTTGCGAAAATCAAAAAAAAAAATTAAAATAGCCGAATTATTTTTTTTATTTTTCGCTGCGATAAAATCACCAACTCTGTGGTCACTTGAACTTTCTTTTCAAAGTTTTATTCTTGAAAAAAGAAAAAATATTTGAAATTCAAAATTAAATTTTCCCCTGAATGATTATATAATATGTTATGATTATTCTATTACATCTTCTTATGGTATAAGTTTTCAAGCATACAAAGCAATTCATTTAAATTGTAATTAAAGTTGTTCTGATAAAATCTTGGAACTCTAATTTATTATTCTATTTATAACCATCCATCTTAATATTCAAGTTTCTGCTAGATTTTATCGCTTTGATGTCATTTGATATAAAAAAAATCAGTGAAAAAATATTTGATACTCAATGATTTCGATAATTTTTTTTTTTCCACTATGTTTAAGAAATTTATTTATCGATTGGAATAAATTTATATATACTCATCACTTAATTAAACGAATTTCGAAAAACTTTAATTGCAATAACTGGTAATGGTATTACCAGAAAATTTTCTCAATTTATTGTGTTTTGATGTAACATGTTAGTAAGTTTGCTATTTATTTTCAAAATTGAAAAAAAAATTGACACTTTCTATGAATTATCTTAGTCGAAAATTTAAATATGGAATGGTGCCAGTTTTATTTACGTGATTAAAAGAAAGTGTATAACAAAATAAAGTTTTAAAAAAATAGATTTAAAAAATGTTTATTCTTACCATAAGTCAAGATCATCAATTTTTTATTTTTATTTAAAAATTAATTCGCATCTTGCTGCTGCAGAAAGAATTTCTAGCATTCCAAGTCCATCAATCAGACTAAATTGATCATACTTAACTAGATAAGGAATTCATGATCAAATAAATAAATACTCAAACTAAATTAAATCAAAAATTTATTAAAAAATTAATTTGATGAAAAAATATCTTTGAAATCTCATACATTTGGAATATCTAAAATTTAGTGAAGCTAAATTGATAAAATTTTATTTTTCTAAAACGTTTTTTTTTTAAAATACACATAATCGCAAAAATATTGCACCAGTACATATAATTTTGGAATATATAATTAAAAAAAATGATGAAATTTTCATTTGCATCAATACTGGTACTTTTTTTAGCATATAATTTTTTATAGCAATTTGTAAAGAAAAAAAAATTTTTTATACATTACATAAATTATAAATAAGAAAAAGTCTAATAAGATCGGCTAATGTATGAATTTCCTCTCGATAAAACATGAAAGAAATTTTCATCACATTTACTTAATTCGTAACAAAAAACAATATAAAGTTTTTTTAATTATAATCAAATTCTTGTTAAAACTTTCATTGCCATTATACAGATATTAAAGTTCATCAACTAAACTTGAAAATTCTAATAGTTCAATAAGTTACCATATATTTTGATACGTCAAAAAGAACTTCAAATTTTGCGCATATTAATTTATTTTTTCAATTTAAATTTGGAAATTTATTTAAAGTTTATTATTGATATTAATGCCGTAACGAATTTTGTTTTTTAGTCTGTTTGAAAAAATTTGAAAGTTTAGAAATTAATTTTTTTCTTATTAGTAAATTTAAAAACATTAAATTTGAAAAGCAATAACTTTTCTGGAGAACTTGAGTTAAAAATTTTCAATGCTTTTAAACAAATTCGAAGAGTCAAATATTTCTGATACTAATAAAATTTAACGATGCTATATTAAGTTTTCTTCTTGAAAATCGACCAAATTCAAAATCACAATCAAAAAGAAATTTTAATAGTTATCAAATATATTTCACAAAAATTTTTTTTAAAAAAAAATATGTAATAATTTGATTAAAATTTTTTTCTGTGAGTTCTTTTATAAATTTTTTTTTCAAACTTGAATAAATCAATAAAATTGAAAACTTTCGTTTAAAGGTTATTCAAAAATACACTGTTGAATACATATGATACTGAGAAAGTTAATTCATATTTAGTTCCACAGAACTTAATTAAAAGCAGTTCTTTTCGTATTAAAGTTTTCAAGATTGAAAAATTGTCTTTATAAAGATTAAGTGATTTAATAATTTAATTCACATATTTAAATTGTTCATTTAAATCTGATTTCAACATAATTTAAACAATATCGTGTTTTTACTGAATAACAATTAATCTATCAATATTTTATTCGGAATAGATGAATAATATAATAAAAAATTGTTTTCTCTAATCAATATAACTTAAAGGGATCGTGTTTTAGAAATAAGTGAAAATTACTAATTTGTATTTTAAAAATACTATTTCAAATGATTGACTCTCCGAGTACAAAGATTAAATTAATTCAAATTCTTTAAAAAATTAATTTGAATCTGCAGTTAAAAATATATTTTGAAATAATAATCGTTGCTGAATTAATTTTAATTTGATTTTAGACTTCATTTTGTCTTTTCAAGAATTTAAATAATTAAATTTAAACAAAAGTATGAAATTTTTTTTTACTTAACTAAATTTTAATAAATTTTTGAGATACCCCTGAATATTTTAAATGGAATAATATTTTGACAGCTCAATGTGCTTCACTGGTGTGGCTTACTGTAGAATAAAAAAAATTTTAGATTTTAAGATCAATAATTTTAGTCAATGCTAAAATATATTTGTTTGCTGTGGAATTTTTTCAATGAAATTTTTTTTTTTTTCTTTGTTCAATTTTCTATCATTTTAAACTAATTTTTTTAGAATTAGCTTAAGTTTTTGGGGTGCAGTCAAAATTTTAAAATTATTTTCGAGATGAAAATATGGTAAAATTAGTTAGCCATAAGACAATTCGCATTCGTAAAATTATTTTAAATTGTGTTTTAAAAAAATTTGAGGGTCAAAATATTAATTTTTATATCTTTGTTCACAAATCATAACAAAATAATGAATTAATACTAATTGTTCATTATATTAATAAATTATCTATATGCAATTGTGAATTCGAGGAAATAATGTATACAGCAACTTCTATATTTCAAGACATAGTAAAATTTTTATTAATAAAAATAAAAATTTATTTTCACTTTTATAAAAAGTTTTTGATACCTATCTCTTTTGATTTTTTCGAGAACAAAATTAAATCAGAATTCGAAATCATAAATTTTGATTATTGAAATTCCTGAATCAATAGCAAAAATATATTTATCATTAAAACAGAAACAGAAAGAAAATTTAATATTTCTACATTTATTAATATAAATTCTCTCTTTTTACAGGTTTTTTATCGTCAAATAAAATTTTTAATATTCTAATTTGTCGATTTTTTTTATCGATAAAGTATTCATAAAATTTTTTACCAAATAATAAATAATTAACTATTTTTTTCTATAAACGATCGTATTCATCAATTAATAGATAAGTTTATAAAAAAAAATTCAAATTTTTCAGTGATTCAATTCAGCAGAGGCCAATTTAACTTGAATTCATGTTTGGTGCATATGATTCTATAACTTTTATGACCATTTGCTTGTATATTTAATGCTAAAATTGGAAAATTTAAGGTTTGTTAAAATTTTTAAGTTCTTCGAATTAGTTGAATTGATTGTCGCTTTTTCGCAAATAATGAAGACAATTTACCCATAAAAATTCACTCTTAGAAATATTCTCTACGATATTTTTAGGGAAGAATTTAAAAGCATATCTGATTGATCAGCAAAAATAAACAATTCTTATTTAAATTAATCAACATTTTCTTAGTTATCAAAATCTCTTTTGTTCGATTTAATTAACCTTTCCTTTGTCTCATTTATCATGTGAATCTTATCGAATCACATCTTATTCAAAAATCAACCCAACATATTATTAAGTATTATTGTTTTTTGAATGATTATAATTAAATTTTTTTCATAAAGGCTCTTAATAAAAATTTATATTTCAAAGAAAGTCATATTTATTTAAATTTCGAGAATCATCTTTTGAATAGCCTTTATTTATCCTATCAATAAATGCGTAATTGTTTTCGTAAATTGATTAGTATTTTTCAGCTCAGATATTTGCTAAAAAATGTGGTAAAAAAATAGTGTAGGCCATAATTCAAAAATATAGCCATATTTGAAAAAAAATTGTGATTATATATAACAGATTTATTATAAACAATAATAAATTAAATGTATTTTCATTTATTTAGCAATAAAATTTTAACTGAATTTGATTGCCCAGGTACACCTATGCAATTTCCATGAAATTCTCGGTTAACATAAATTCTATTAACGAAAAACAAGTAAATGTTTGATAGAATTATTAAGAAATAAAATTTCAATGCTAAAAATTTTTTTATTAATATTATCAAAAAGTAAAATTAGTGATAAAACAATTACATTTTTGAATCATGACCAGTGAAAATTTTATTGAAAACTTTTATTAACATCTATTATACAATATTTAGATTAGCTAACATATATTTTGATTCTTATTATTAAGATTCTACCTATTCACAAAAAAATCCTAAAGAATAAAATATAAAAATTTTTACTTTCCTTTAGACAATTTAATTATAAATTATTTCTAAATTTAGATAAAAAAATGTTCTAATAACATCAGTGGCCAATATAAATTAAAAAAATGTTATTCAAATAATCACCAATTATGTTTCCAAAAATTGCTAATATTAATTTTACAAAGAACTCGAGGCGGATAATTTATCTATTTAATTACAAAAAATATAATCTTTTCGAAATGAGGCATTATTTTAATTTTTACAGTCACAAAATTTTTCGTCACAATCACTTGCCTATTTTTATTCGTAATCATTTATATAATTTTCTGAGCAATGAGACCAAAAGTTATTATATTTCGCAAAAAAACTATAATTCATTACGAATTTATTATTTGATTCATCAGCTTAAATTATTATTATTTACATGTATATTTATTTGTTTGATTAATTCAAACAAACTTGAATCAGCAAGAATTTATAAAGGCAAAAAGTATTCCACGAATTCACCTATCTACTTTATTTCAGCACCTTTTATACTAAATAAAACTATTGAAAAGTTTCCATC